>JAXRKP010001089.1:52500-60000 GCA_037039925.1 Doris montereyensis | reverse complement strand
TTTTAGCTTTGATAATATTCTATTTGTTTCCTGAATTTCAGTTTGAGTAATACCTAATTTCACAATAAAAGTCTAATCTTTTATAAATAGTGATGTTTTCAGGGACTACAAAGAAATGCTGCATAATTCATTTAATCCAATACGACTGTTTGGAGTGTTCCCATTTTACTATGTAGTACCTTAAATATTATCGTACTTTCCATTGGATAATATTTGTTCTTTTATCTCAACGCATCCTAAACTCCAATTTTATTTGTGATTAGAAAAACCTTGAATGGTCATTTTGGGGTTCCTTTAATGCCATCGCTTTCTTCCAATTTCTTCAACCGAAAAATAAAAAAACTTCTGTTTGCTTAGATCATCCATTCAAGTCTATCAAATGTATATTAGTCAATTTTCCTTGGATTTTCTTTCAGTATGTTTTATTCTATTATTGCTTCATTATTTCAAATACTTTGATAAAACCCACTATAAACATGAAAACAAAAACATCTTTATTGAATAAAAAAACATTAAAAGAATATATCAGATAAAATTCATTGCAAATCGCCGAATTCCTTTTAAAATAAAAGAAAATACCCGGGAATTGATTTTTAAAGCAGGCTACTCTGATTCAATGAATAACCAATCTTCATCGATGTTGACCCCCTTTCAACGAAAATCACTTTCTTCAATTTTTCAATTGCTCTTCTGTTTAAATTTGGTGAAACTTCGTGTTGAGCATATTCGATTAAAAAAATACCAATACTTCTCACCACATAATTAACTGACAGTGAACTGTTTTAAAATCTGATTATTGACGTTTCTTTTTTGCCAATGATATCTACATTTCATTGTTCTTTAAGATATCCCAATTTTTTTACAATATTATTTTGGAAACTCACTCATTTATATTTTGTCCATGTCTTTATACCAAAGAATTACAAATAATGGCAAAATTCGAGTCCGTCAGACAGTTTTGATAATAAACTTGTTCAAGTAAATTTTGACCTTGATTCAAGTTTCGATTCAATCGTCTTGTATTTTTTATTTGGAATTCCCTTGAGGACTGAACTGCTCCTCAATTATCTCTACAGCCACAATAAACAGAGTGGAGAAAATATTCGACAACCTGTGCCATTGTTTCTCACCACTTAAATTCTTCTGAGATAAAACCTGCATTTTTAACAGAAGCTGTTCTTCCATGCGAACAAAACATTTCCATTTCATAAAATTTCTCCCAAATCTTAACGCGTTCTTGATTGGAAAAAATCCTGTAAAAGCTTTCTATCAGAGAGACTGTGTTTATATCTTGCGGCTGTGTAATGGATTACTATTAATGTCCAATAATTTTCTTCCTGGTACTTCCCAACCTTTTGGAATATTTCATTGATCTAATGCGGACGCCATCAAATGGCTGTGGCAAATAGCGACTTCGATTGTTAATCGGTATTTTAAAGGTTCATTCCCTCCAACTATGAGCCCCTGTCCTATCTTTCCTTTTGTTTAATTATTGTTCTGATAGATTAAACAGTATTGGAATATTCTTTAATTATATTCTTCTGAGTTTAACCAATAGGAAGTAGCCGTTCGATTCCTGGTGCAAAACCATTTACATTTCATAAAATAGTCGAAATAAAAGTAGTTAGTATTAAAAGTACTAGTAGTGTCCAGATCTCGTAGTAGCAGTAGTAGTATATCTTAGATTATCTAGTAGTATCGTTGTTGTAGTAGTAGTGTCAGTGTTAGTATAGTGATATTTCTTCCTGGTATCAAACCAGTATCTATTCCCTTTCCCCCTGCCCTCATTTCTTATCGACCATAAATTCTCCAGTTGTTGTTCCCTGTCCTATCTGTTGTTGTGGTAGTAGTTGTATTCCCAGTTTTAGAGTAGTAGTAACTTTTTGGGCTTGATTCTAGCAGTAGTAGTTTGTAGTAGTAGTAGTAGTAGCAGATTCAATAGAAGTAGTCGTTCTAGTCTTCTTCAATTAGTAGTAATATAGTAGTAGTAGTAGTAGTAGTAGTAGTAGTAGTAGTAGTAGTAACTCGACTGTCTTGATAATAGTTATAAAAGTAGTTAGTATTTGTTGTAGACAAGATGTATTTACTTGTCGAGGTAGTTCTTTTGTATTTTAGTCTCTGTAGTAGTCTCTGTCTCTGTCTCTGTCTAGGAGTAGTAGTCTTTCTTGTCTCTGTTCTTGTTATGCTTTTTGTTTATAAAAGTAGTAGTAGTAGTCAGTAGTATAATGTTATATTGAATCTCCGTGAGTAGTAGTAGTATAGTAGTAGCAGTAGTAGTAGGTTTAGTAGTAAAGTAAGTAGTAGTAGTCTATCTAGTGTAGTAGTAAGTAGTACTAGTAAGAGTATTAGTAACCTGATGAAGGACAGAATTGTAAAACAGACACAAGAAAACAAGATGTATCTGTCGATCTGTAAAATGTCTGTCTGTAAAACACACACGTCTCTGTCTCTGTCAGATACTGTCTCTGTCTCTGTCTCTGTCTCTGTCTCTCTCTCTCTCTCTCTCTCTCTCTCTCTCTCTCTCTCTCTCTCTCTCTCTCTCTCTCTCTCTCTCTCTCTCTCTCTCTCTCTCTCTCTCTCTCTCTCTCTCTCTCTCTCTCTCTCTCTCTCTCTCTCTCTCTCTCTCTCTCTCTCTCTCTGACAAACAGACACAGACTAAATAGATATAATATACCACATAAGTTATATATGCATAATTAATAATATTACTAGTATTATTATTTCATTTACATGTGAAAACGTCAGATGTATAGATAGATAGAGTAAAGATAGATATGTTGATAAAGATATATAGATAATACATATAGATAAGATAACGATTTTAGATTTTGCCCGATAGATAGATAGATCATAGATAGATCCGATAGATAGTAGATATAGATAGATAGATAAATATTAGATAAACAGATTTCATAGATAGATAGATACATAGATAGATAGATAGATAGATCATACATACATACATACATACATGCATACATAGCGAATACATACATACCATACATATACATACATACATACATAGTTTTAGATTTTTAGATAGAAAGATAAATACATCCCCTCCCCAAGAAATTTTTAGATAGATAGATATAGTAGATGGATAGATAGATAGATAGATATAGCATAAATAGATAAGTTAGATAGATAGATATCGGATAGATAGATAGATAGAGATGGAACGATAGATAGAAAGATCAGTGGAGGGATAACTCAGTAGATACAGCAGGCGCCTACCAACCCAAAGGTCGTTGGTTCAAATCACGGCCATGCCAGCTTGAATTGAAATCGGTTGTATGGAAATTAGCGATAGATAGAAATGCCTACAAATGCCTGGTTAGACAGTGGATAACTCAGTAGATACGGCAGGCGTGTTGGTTCAAATCACAACAAATCTCCATTAAATAATATTGTTGTAGCGAACTTTATCAAATGCCTGGTTAGATCTTTTATATTATGCACCCCAAATGTTCTATCTAACAAGTCTGAAAATTCCTAAAAAAAAAAGTTATAATAACAATAATAATAATAATAATAATAATAATAATAATAATCCCGATAATAATAATAATAATAATAATAACAATAATAATAATAATAATAATAATAATAATAATAATAATAATAATAATAATAATAATAATAACAATAATAATAATAATAATAATAATAATAATAATAATAATAATAATAATAATAATAATATAATAATAATAACGTGCCGTTTAAAAATAATAATAATAATAATAATAGTAATGATGATAATAATAATAATAATAATAATAATAATAATAATAATAATAATAATAATAATAATAATAATAATAATAATAATGATAATAATGATAATAATATAATAATAATTAATAATAATAATAATAGATACATACATTCTTTTAGATGCAGAAGAAGAAACCGAGTCCTGAGTGTTGATTGTTTTTTCTCCCTTCACACACACACACACACAAACGCTTACACACACACAGACAGAAACACACATACAAACACAGACACACACACACATACACACACGGACACACACACACACAGACATATCACACACAGACACACACACACACACATACACACACAACGAGCAGTGAGAACATTTTTATACTTCTTGCTTGATTGTTGTTGTCTTAGATTTCATTCTATATTTTTCTTTTCATGTTTCATTTGTAATTAGATATCGCTATAGTATCTTCCACATATCCTTTTAGTAATCCATCTGGCTGTAGAAGCTCAGATTGTTAATATATTACAAAACCAACCTCTTGGTAATAATTGTTACAATCATTAAATAAATATGAAAGAACATAATTGAGACGACAATCACATCAAATCAAAGAGTGAAAATCACAAGCGTTCCAAGGCTCAAAGCAAAGGCTTATTAACCAAGAACAGTATGACCCCAATCAAACTCTTTTTCTCTCTTTATCTCTCTTATTTGGTGAAATTTGGACTGTAAAAGAAAACAACTGCTGCTACACATCATGTACGACAACATCCCCTCACCCATTCCTCTTTACATACAGCCCTCTTCACATAAACACAAGGCAGCTTGAAGAGGAGTGAAGTCAAAAGTGATAGAACCACAGAAAAAGGTCTTTGGGTGCTAAATTCACGACCAAAAAATCCGAGGAGCAAAGTTCCAGCTCAAGCTTGTATCGCAAGAAGAAGAAGAAAAGAAAAAAAAAAAAATACAAAAGACGCAGACTATGAACGGTACAAATGAACCCCAGGGAGTTAAGTCAAAGGGAGGGGGGGGGGACGACAATAGATGAACACCAATAAAGACAGAACAAGATTTGTTGTCTTTATTGGTGGAATCATTTATTGTCGTTTTTCTGAGCTATGAACAATGTCATCTCATACAAAGCCGCTCTTTAAATGGTAGAAATTAATATCAAGTTCAAATTTTAAGGGAAGAACAATTTGAAAACATTTAAACACATAAATATTTATGTGTACATATCGTTTACACATAATAATATAATGAATATGCTTATATTTTGGGTGTGTGTGTGTGGGTGTGTGTGTGTGTGTGAGTATGTATCTCCAAAATCCAAATCAGTATAATAAAATATACGTTTGCTCCCTGGACAGAAAAGCCATATGACATGTATGTTGAAAAAAAACAAACAAATAAAAACAAAAATGTTCATCTGTTGTACAATTTTCCTACAGACACCAAGTGAAAAGACGTTGACTTAAAGAATCTCTTCAAATTTCAAAGCTCTTTTCGGTAGATATAAAAAACATTAGATTAATCGATGAATACACAGATTAACAATCAAAACCCGTGAGTCGTATACAATGACGAAAATTTAAATTGCGCCGATAAGCTACATAATAATAATATTATTATCATTAAACGATAAATACATAACTAATACCAAAGACTCCTTACGGAAAGACAATCAGTTTTCATAACAATGAGATCTTATTTATGGAGATGTGACACGGAGAAGGCACAGTGGTGTGAACTAGTCAAGTCAAAAAGTGATAAACGACAATAAGCGACGAAACGTTACAATAATATGTCTCCTTTGTTTCTCTTGGCTGGAGTTGTCATATTATATTCTTGTCGTATATCACCAATCGAAATGTGGTATTTCAAACTACCAGGGGTTAACAGACTTCATTGTCCTCTTTTTTAATTATTCCTGTTTTTCAAACACGAAAGTCTATCATGGCGTCGGATATCAAGTGTCGATAAGAAATTAACTGTTTTGGGATTGGTATCCATTGAAAACGAAATTATCAATGTTTCTCTTAGCCTCCTCCCCCCACTCCCACACCCCCACCCCTCGTAAACAAAGAGGAACACAACACTTCCCTATTGTTACTCCCAGTCTCTCATTGTTCCTACTTGGTTGTGTTATCGGCTAAATCATCTCACAGGTTGTTATACGCTAAATAATTCTATTATGTACCTCCTTTATCTCGGTTTCCCTTTGTCCTATCAATGCCTAATCTGTTAAAACATGAACTTGACAGGTTATATAAACCCATTTATTTCAAAGTGCCTTACATGTTTGAATGCGATACTGTTACTGCATTTAACGAACAACTGATTTGATCTCCATTGCCTTACATGCTTGAGTGCGATATTGTTGTTGCATTTAACAAACAAACTGATTTGAATCTCGATTCTTGAAAGAAGAAAACAAAACATTTCTTCATTATACGTAGGGGTTTATGATTAATTACTTGTCACCTTCAGAGGTAAGTAAGAAAATTAACGTGTTACTCTCAATTTTTTTAAAAATGTATAGACTGCTGTCTGCTGAGCTCCCCATTACATGTGAATTTCATTCTTAACCGTGTCAAATTGTGTTCGAGATGGCGATAACAACGAGACTTGTATTTGTTTTTGTTTTTTTAAGATAATGTTACATGTTGTAAGTACACATTGAAATTGTTGTAAACCCAATCAAATGTCGCAAATGTTATTTAAAATCATGTCGGCTTGGGTTGTTTACTGATCAAAGACAACAAAACAAATCGAATAATCAGCCTTAGATATATTATCATAAGCGTTTTTTTAGGTCCAATCCACTATTTACCTGTGGGTATTACGTTCTTCAGAGTCCTTCTTTTTTTTTAGCAAATGGTAAGTTCTTTGTCAATACAACACGAAGCGGTCACTCCGGAGTGAAATCAAAAGGATAAACAACAACAAAAAATAGAATTTCACCAAGATAAACGGAACAAATAGACAATGCCTGATGTATAAATCTGTAGATGTTCCTCGCTTGTTGTCTGACGAAGGGTTGTACCTGAAACGTCACGTGTTTGTTCTGTTTCTTTTTGGTGCAGAAGTCACGTATTGTCGTTTATTACAATACTTTGCCAAGTAGCATATAAAAAACAAAACAACCAATCAAAATCAACAACTGCATCAACAGCAATTTTCATAACGCTATCAATATTATTAAGCCTGTTTGAGGGTCTAAGAGGTCTCAACGCCTTTCCAAACTTGACAATTCAGCACCAATCTCGGTAGGCTTTCATGCATGACGTGTTCAAAAACGAGTTTCGGCATTAAACGTAGTCAAGTCATTTGATTAACTTTTTCGACTTCAAACAAAACACCAGTGTCCATCCCTGCACTGCTAATCTCAGTGCGGGGACACCAAAAGTGTCAAACTTCCAAGTGGAAATCCGTTTATTGAAGAACCACGATACAGGAATTGATACGTCTGCTCTCATTTCTTGAAAACGTTGTATGTAGAAGAAACAAGTTTTCCACCTTACCCTTCACATTTGCAAAGAGGAATACTCCATCAACTACAGTAAGACTTTTAATTAGGAACGTGTATTTTAAAGTATAACATAGAAGGAATTAACATCCATTTTTGTCTTGTATGTGCATGCATTCAGTTGCGTAACTAGACTAATAGTAATAAATGAGTTATATTGATTGGTGAGAACGACATGTAATACACGGTTATTCCCTTGCTACATTTTCTGTAATGGCAAGTAAAGTGAAAATTGTGC
>JAXRKP010001089.1:5000-40000 GCA_037039925.1 Doris montereyensis | reverse complement strand
ACACTTCCAGCTACTCTCACTTCACGTGTTGGTTTATGGTAAAAACTTTTAATGGCTTCTATTAAATTCTGCTCTACATTGTGTTCTTTTAAGGAATGCCATAGTTCGTCCCTGCTCAAAGTGTCAAATGCCTTTTCTAAGTCAATAAAACACAGGTGCAAGTCAATGTTACTCTCAATGAATTTTTTCTATTATTTTTCTAATTGTAAATATGTGGTCTTATACACTTTTTCCTGGTCTAAATCCACTCTGGTGTTCTTCAATCTGATCCTCTACTCTTTTCCTTAGTCTCATTTCCAGAATCTGGCATACACTTTTCCTGGTACGCTAATAGTTCGAGCATTCCATAGTTGATCCTTTTTTGTATATTGGTACCACCGTTTATTCTCTGTCAATTTTAAAGCATACCTTCATTTTTATCATATGTATTATATTTATGAAATTCATAACAAAGACGGAAGAAATATATCCACAAACCCTTACTCTGACTCACCCCCATTTCCACCCCCCCCCCCCACCCCCATGGTACGGGGTTCAGGCTAAGGGATTGTGATGTATTTTTCCGTCTCACTCTAAATAATCTAAGTTGATACCCACAATGAGTCCAAACTTGACCCACTTCAGTTTTCGCCACTCATGTGTAAAATCACATTTTTTAAATATTTGCCTACACCCAATACTAAATTTAATAACGTCAGTAGGACGTGGATTCAAGATTCGTCAAATTTGAAACATCGAATCAAGTGCATGAGTCACAGCTTTAACCCCATCCAAGGATTGATTTAATCTAGATAGGTGAACAATTCGCAGGCTACTAATAATACCATAGCCATTTACAACCACTGGATTCACAATGAAAAGTTGTGACAAGACATCATGCACTACTACTACTAGTTTTTTTAATTCGGTCAAATTGAAAAAGAAACAATGTTGAAAGTACAGTACCTATTTAGGTCCTATTATAAGTTGCGAAATATACAACTAAACACTCTCATCACATTCACAGATAAAGAATGTTTCGTCTTCTGCGTTTCTGAAATGCTATGTGAAAACCTTTTGGAAATTTAACGTGATTGAAAAACAAAACAATACCCCCACCCCCCCCCCACCCCAAGATTTAAACTGTCAATATCAATTATCCCAGCAAGTAAAATGGGTATGAAGGTTTTTGTTTTTTATTTTCCTAAGATTTTATCTTAATACATGTATCGATATAATATTATTATCAATTGTATCCGTTATTAAGAATTGTTTTTTGTAATTATTTTTGTTCAGGTTCCTGCTAGCGATATCATCGGGTGGAGAAGTCCAAATCTCCTGACTGCAGGTGATGCCCAACCTCGAATCCTGAAAGAGCTCAATTTCACCTATGACATATCCCTGACATACGACGGTGACAGCGCTTATACATTTCCGTTTACCCTGGACTTTGGCTATCCGTACCCCTGTAAAAATCCCACCGTGTCCAACCAGCAGGCATCCAGGTTTCTGGGAAGTGATGGTCCACTCGCTCAAAGACCCAGCGACGGGCCAACCGTGCTCGTATGTGGACAGCTGTAGACCCGATGGAGAGAACGCTGCATTCGAATATCTGTGGTCGAATTTTTGACAACGTATAAGAATGAGAGAGCGCCGTTCGGTTTGAATATGCACGCTGCGTGGTACGCCTTCCCCGGCTACCTGGAGGCAACTGGCCGATTCATTGAGAAACTACTGGAAAACTCCAGACGTTTACATAGTCAGCGTAAGACAGATGATGGAATGGATGAAAAACCCAGTTGATCTTTCCGCAATTAAAGCATATGAACCTTGGGGATGTGGAAATATCCCTACTACTACAACAACTACTACAACAACTACGACTCCTACAACAACAACCTCAACTACTACAACTACGACTCCTACAACAACAACAACAACAACGACGACACCTACAACAAGTACGACTCAAACTATACCAACAACAAGACCGCATTCGTCACAGACGGAAATAAAAATCCCCAACCACAAATCTCCCCTGTCGATATTCACACAGGCGCCCAGTTACTCTCATAAGCTACCGATGCCCGCGAGAAATGAGATTCCTTTGTTCAATTGGTTCCAACAACACCGAACCTCCAGGCCAACGACTCGTGCTCAGCAATTGCACCCACGACAGACCGAGTACATAATAAGGTCAGTAATGAGGATATACTCTTCTGGGAGACCTATTTAAAAAGGGGAGATAATTTTGGTCAATATGCATCTCCTTCAGGATGTGCAAGGAATCAACTGTCATCTTCCTTCCTGTTTTTGCAAGACGTCAGCACCGCCTCAAGGTCTTTCAAATAACGACATCACCTCAGTTGATTTACCTCACGATAGACAGCAAAGTTAACGGCCGCTCCTTCAGCCCTCTAATGCAGTTATTTTCAGGTTCACTAAGGAATCAAGATGGCTGTCCAATATCAGCATCCATATTTATTCCGCCCATTGGCAACTATCCACCATACGTAGAAGTCCTCAAGCAGAGTGGGATCCACGTTGCGCTTAATTCTCGCTATTATTCAAATTACATGGCTCGTGATGTCATAAGAATGACCATGAACCGCGCACTGATACAAAACAAAGGCATGTTGTCTCCACAGCTTGGATGGCGTGCGCTTGGACATTTGTCTCCCCTGATGTCGTTCTCAAGGCATTGCATGACAAGCATGTCTTGTTCGACAGTTCCGTCATCAACAACGACACGCGTGTGTCATGGCCGTACACTTTAGACTTTGGCGTTGAAAACATGCCCCAGCACTTCTACTCCTACTACGCATTGTCATAAATACCCTGGGATGTGGGAAGTTCCACTGCAGCAGTTACAAATCCCCGAGACAACACGGACCTGCTTATTTTTGGACTCGTGTCCGACACAATTTTCAACAGAACAGATGCTGATGTACAATTTCAATCGCCATTACAACAATGGAAGAATCCCTTTCGGTATCAATCTTGGTGACCAATGGTTGCTTAGCAACCATAATGGAGGTTTACGAGAGCTGGCTCGCTTCTTTGAAAACATCTTGAGAACCAGGAACGTCATGGTGGTATCCGTTGATAAGATGCTTCAATGGATTGCTTCTTCTGACAAAAATAATCGATCTTGGATCTCGTGTTAAAAATCTGGCTGAGAAACCAGTGCTGAAATACTTTTTTTGCATTATTGCTATTAAATTCTAGGTTCATATGATCATCACCCCAATAATATTGAAATGCACGAATGAAATTTATGCACATCAATATTAAACATGCTGACATTTTTTTCACAACTTATGTCCATTCTGGGTGTTTTCAGTTTGTTTATCTTTTTTAATTTGTTTTGTATAAAGTTGTCTTTCTTTAGGGACCGTATTGGTTTGTTTGCTGTTTTCTTTACAGATTGTTACTCAAAACAACATATTTACTGTCGTTACTTATCGTTTTGCAAGTCAAGAAAAGAAATGACTAGTACATGTATTGTAATTATACTGAGCAATCCGCAATACTTCACAAACATTTATTTAGACAATCTTTAGAAGTATCGAAGAAAAAGCATATAGATCTACCAGTATATGGCAGTTAGATCATCTTCCTATCACGGCAAACTTATGATTTTGGCTTGGGGCCTTGTTGTTCTTTTAATACTTTTAATACACATAGGACATGATTTAATCCTTTAGTCACAGTTATTGCTTCCTCATTTTAGATACAAGTTCAAGTTCAAGGGTTGAAGTTCCAGGCTTTCATTGACGTCTTTTAACTTAAAATTGGGTCTCCATACTACAGGAGCAAACTGCTGTATTACAAATTGCTTTATTCCATTTTAGAGTTAGAGGAGGGAAAACGAAAACTCGTTGTTCCTTTATAGATTCACTTCTCCTTTAGAAAATTCTTAATTTTAACCATATATGTGCAGACAATCGTCAGCATGTCGACTAAATTAAACGTGTACATCTACGTGTATGTCTCTGACACATTATAACTGAGTACCATTTGTGACAGTGGTATGGTATTTGCACATCTACGTGTATGTCTTAGACTCACTATTGCCAAGTAACATTTATAATTTATAACTGGTAACGGTATTTGCACATCTACGTGTATGTCTTAGACTCTATTTATAATTTATAACTGTGGTAACGGTATTTGCACATCTACGTGCATGTCTTAGACACACTATTGCCAAGTAACATTTATAACTGTGGTAACGGTATTTGCACATCTACGTGTATGTCTTAGACTCTATTGCCAAGTAACATTTATAACTGTGGTAACGGTATTTGCACATCTACGTGTATGTCTTAGACTCTATTGCCAAGTAACATTTATAACTGTGGTAACGGTATTTGCACATCTACGTGTATGTCTTAGACTCTATTGCCAAGTAACATTTATAATTTATAACAGTGGTAACGGTATTTGCACATCTACGTGTATGTCTTAGACACACTATTGCCAAGTAACATTTATAATTTATAACAGTTTGCACATCTACGTGTATGTCTTGAACTCTATTGCCAAGTAACATTTATAATTTATGTGGTAACGGTATTTGCACATCTACGTGTATGTCTTAGACACACTATTGCCAAGTAACATTTATAACTGTGGTAACGGTATTTGCACATCTACGTGTATGTCTTAGACACACTATTGCCAAGTAACATTTATAACTGTGGTAACGGTATTTGTACATCTACGTGTATGTCTTAGACACACTATTGCCAAGTAACATTTATACAGTGGTAATGGCATTTGTACATGTACCTGTGTATGTCTCAGACACACTATTGCCGTGTACTATGTTTGACAGTGGTAATGGCGTGTGTACATGTACGTGTATATCTCTGACACTATTGCCGTGTACCATGTGTGACAGTGGTAATTGCATGTGTACATGTACGTGTATATCTCTGACACACTATTGCCGTGTACCATGGTGTGACAGTGGTAATTTAGCATTTGTAACATTTATAACATGGTAACGGTATTTGTACATCTACTGATGTCTTACACTATTGCCGTGTACCATGTGTGACAGTGGTAATTGCATGTGTACATGTACGTGTATGTCTCTGACACACTATTGCCAAATAACGTGTACCATGTGTGACAGTGGTAATTGCATTTGTACATGTATACGTGTATGTCTCTGACTCTATTGCCGTGTACCATGTGTGACAGTGGTAATGGCATGTGTACATGTACGTGTATATCTCTGACACACTATTGCGTGTACCATGTGTGACAGTGGTAATGGTATTTGCACATGTGTATGTCTTGACACTATTGCCAAGTAACATTTATAACTGTGGTAACGGTATGTGTACATGTACTGTATGTCACACACTATTGCGTCATACCATGTGTGACAGTGGTAATGGCACTGTGTACCATGTACATGTAATGGCATCTCTGACACACTATTGCGTCTACCATGTGTGACAGTGGTAATGGCATGTGTACATTTACGTGTATGTCTTTGACACACTATTGCCTTAGTACCATGTGTGATAACAGTGGTAATGGCATTTGTACATTTACGTGTATGTCTCTGACACACTATTGCCGTGTACCATGTGTGACAGTGGTAATGGCATGTGTACATGTACGTGTATATCTCTGACACACTATTGCCGTGTACCATGTGTGACAGTGGTAATGGCATGTGTACATGTACGTGTATATCTCTGACACACTATTGCCGTGTACCATTTTTGTGACAGTGGTAATTGCATGTGTACATGTACGTGTATGTCTCTGACACACTATTGTCACGTACCATTTGTAAAAGTGACAGTGGTAAAGACATTTGTACATATTGTATGTCTCACAAACTATTCGTGTTACCATTTATGACAATGGTTTTGGTAATCACATTTCCACACATCATGTTCAGTGGTAATTGCATTTGACAAATGTATTCTCTGACACACTATTGCCGTTACCATTTATGACAAATAGTTTTGGTAATCACATTTCCACATCATGTTCATGTATGTCTCTGACAAACTATTCCCGGTTACCATTTATGACAATGGTTTTGGTAATCACATTTCCACATCATGTTCATGTATGTCTCTGACAAACTATTCCCACGGTTACCATTTATGACAGTATGGTTTGTGTACATGTAATCACATTTCCACATCATGTTCATGTATGTCTCTGACAAACTATTCCGGTTACCATTTATGACAATAGTTTTGGTAATCACATTTCCATACATCATGTTCATGTATGTCTCTGACAAACTATTCCCGGTTACCATTTATGACAATGGTTTTGGCAATCACATTTCCACATCATGTTCATGTGTGTCTCTGACAAACTATTCCCGGTTACCATTTATGACAATGGTTTTGGTAATCACATTTCCACATCATGTTCATGTATGTCTCTGACAAACTATTCCCCGGTCACCATTTATGACAATGGTTTGTGTCACATTTCCACATCATGTTCATGTATGTCTCTGACAAACTATTCCCGGTTACCATTTATGACAATGGTTTTGGTAATCACATTTCCACATCATGTACATGTATGTCTCTGACAAACTATTCCCGGTTACCATTTATATATATGACAATGGTTTTGGTAATCACATTTCCACATCATGTTCATGTATGTCTTTGACAAACTATTCCCGGTTACCATTTATGACAATGGTTTTGGTAATCACATTTCCACATCATGTACATGTATGTCTCTGACAAACTATTCCCGGTTACCATTTATGACAATGGTTTTGGTAATCACATTTCCACATCATGTTCATGTATGTCTCTGACAAACTATTCCCGGTTACCATTTATATATATGACAATGGTTTTTGGTAATCACATTTCCACATCATGTTCATGTATGTCTTTGACATTGACACACTATTGCACATGTATCGTGTCATGTGTGACAGTGACAGAGGTAATCTTATTTAGACATGTAGTTGTCTGAGAATGGTGAAGAATGGGGGTTCTCACAAACGATTTCGATATTCCGCACAAACTAAATCTCAGTCTCAGTCTCAACATTTTGAAGAAGAAATGAAGAACACATAAGACTACAGAGACGTTTACCTTCATGTGGGTAAACTTGATGTTAAAAAGCTGTTGAAAATGACTCACTAGGCTTGGAGGTGCATGTGTAAATCTTACCCACAGGAGTACACATATGATTGATATGAATAGAGAGAGAGAGAGAGAGAGAGAGAGAGAGAGAGAGAGAGAGAGAGAGAGAGAGAGAGAGAGAGAGAGAGAGAGAGAGAGAGAGAGAGATGAGAGAGAGAGAGAGAGAGAGAGAGAGAGAGAGAGAGAGAGAGAGAGAGAGAGAGAGAGAGAGAGAGAGAGAGAGAGAGAAGCAATATATTCATTCATAGCCATTGAGTGTTATTGTTTTGTGTCCTTAACACTGGCACAGAAAGAGGCGTTCTTCACCCGTTCACAATTCAAATTCAATAGACACATGCACAATGAATAAACAGACAATATGACTGGAAAATTATAACCGCATATATATATGTACTTGCGCATACAAAATAATACACTTATACTTATGAAAACAAACTACACTAAAAAATATTACAATAGGATGATGATAATAAACATGTTACACAAACACACACACACAACAATTACAGTAGGTAAAAATAGAAATACCAAATTCAAAATCATTATATTATAGACATAATTTTTTATTAGTTATTGATGGCATTGCGATATCTGTTTAAATTTCAGAAACGAAATTGCATTTTTTTTGCCTTCATAAGGCATCACAGAAAAAAAAAGGTTAATGGAAAAAAATGTCTTTCAATGCTTCAATCGAGGCCTGAGTTGTTCACCATAATCATGGTCTTGAGAAGTGCACATACAGTGACCTGTCGAGACCTTTTAACATAAATCAGATGTACATGTACCAACCTGTGTGTACAGCAAAAACAATGCTGCTCTGGTTCTGATACTGATTGTATCATGTATGGCATGATGGAAAGCACAAAAATAAAATAAAGTGATGATTAAAGAATTTAGTTTGAACTTGACCACTCTGAATAGTCTTTACCATTACCGATATATCATGCAATGCAAAATGTGCAAAAGGGCGTGTAATTTAGAATGATCATGCAATGCAAAATGTGCAAAGGGTGACAACTGGTGGGTCTCGTCTCAATCCAGAGCTTCGATGCTGGGTGCTACTACACAAATACAAATTTTTTTTATATTGGGAACTTATAGTAGTAACAGTGCTTGACATACTGCTTTGTTTGGTATAATTATAATCTAAATAAAGGATCAGGTTTTCATTGCTAAATGGATTCTAAGAAAGACCACAAACTTCATTGTATGCGGACAAGTTTTATTGTATGCAGACAAGTTTTATTGTATGCGGACAAGTTTTATTGTATGCAAGTTTTATGGTATACGGACAGGGCATAGGGGTTTGACCACAAACAGCCTGAAGATCACGGTTGACCAATGGATGTAGACACAATGTATATATTACATGAGACTACACTACAATAAAGAGAATGGTGTTTATTTTTTCCACAATGCACAAATCATGTTATTTTAATATTAAATAAATAAGCCTGAACTTCATCTTTAACAGAATAACTTCATATTTTAAAAATTAATTCTAATGCAAAGCATGCATCAACTGTCGACTAACTCCTCTTCATGGATTGGTAGAGGTTTCAATTCATCCAATATCATGAATATTTAAAAGAACCAAAGAACAAAAACAATAACGATGTATCCCCCTCCAAAAAAAAAAATCCCTCAAGAAACAAAATTTTTAAATGTCGACAAAAAACAACTCAACTACATTTATAACTCCCAGAGTGAGAGACCTATTTCCCTTTACAAGCTTTGCATTTCCATATTTAGATACGCCTCACTATGCTTAGCTTTGTTTCTTCCAGTGTCCAGCCCAAGAAATCAATATTTTCACTCTTCAAAACAGCGACAGTTTTAAGATTTTCCTTTTCTTTTCCCACGAAACACCAAGATCAATATCCTTAAATTTTAATTGAAAATATAATCTTCAATGACCTCGCCTACAAATTTTAAAAAATGTTACGTCCAAAAATTGCCACATATACTATAAAAATATAGTATATCATATTGATTTCGTTTCATCTACCCACTGTCTACAAGCTAAAGAAAGATGTGAAAGAGTGAATGGACACATATATTATGCAAATAAGACCTACCAAGACCTACCAATCAACAGTCCATGTTTTAGACTGCAACTTAGCTCTCCAATAATATCATGCAAACATGAAGCATACCATGTCAATAAATGAGTTATTATATGGTAATAAAACCAAAACACAAAAAACGACTAAAACTATGAAGAAATATTGTCTGAATAATGACCGACTAATTTTCTTGAGTCTGGACTCCATTTTAGATTTTGGAAGATCACCCAAGGCAGTAAAATCGGACAAAACAGATTTGTATGCTCGCCAAATTTTTAAAATTTATTACACAAATTTTTAAACACACCCATGTTTCATTATAACTCTGTGGAGTATCTTTTGAAGAAATCAGCTTTTCCTTTGTTTTGACTTTCTAGCTGGAACAAGACTAAGGTTGTATTTGTCTCTTAATTCTTTCTCCGACATAAGTTCAGAAATAAAGCCGTGTAGATTCCAGTGCAGGGTCTCCATTTGACTGCAAGCTTTCTCTTGTTTGGATTTCTTAAAGTCAGTTTTAATCATGGTCAAATCACGCCTTGCAAAATAAATTTTCCGCTGAAGTTTTGACAGTCTTAACCAATGCTGCTGTTCAACTTCACTTACACACGACGAGCCTTCTGACAAATGATTACGCTGAGAGCTACTGGTACTTTTTGAAAGTGAGAGAGAATGAGATAAGAAACCGGTCGAGGTGTCTGGCTTGTCTAAGTATGATTTCAAGGCACTGGTCTCTGGGTCTGAATTACCTGAGTTGCTTGTTGAGTCTGATTTTGAGGCACTTTTGCGTTTCTTATTCCTTGATTGAGAGGATTGACTTAATGATGTACGAGGTGAGGTAGGCGGTAGTTCACCTTCCGATAGATCTTCGGATGATGAACTTTCATCAATTTCCTCGTTGGTATGAGTCTCTGACAAAGGAGTTGAATTTGAATCATTTTGCGGAGGTTCTTCTGCGCCAGATGGAACTGATGAAGAATGTACTCCAGAGGAACTGATGAAGACTGATCTCCAGTTCCAGAGGGAATTGATGAAGAAGGACCTCCAGAGGGATTTGACGAAGAATCGACTTCCAGAGGGAGTAGCATTGTCCTGCCCTGTGTCCACTCTGCGAGGCATGGGAAAGTTTGTTTTGATGTGTCCCATTTTACCATCTGGTCCTTCCCAAAGATTTTTGAGAATTTATGGTCAGTCTAGTTAATCCATTCATTCTTTTGCGCAAGAATCTGTAGCTGTCATGGTTCATTTCAAATGATAGTGCCGTTAGCTCTTGCCAATTCCTGGGCACTGTATGGTGATGTGTTAAAATTCATGGTGGTCGATGAGTTGAGAGCTTGATCAGCAATACTCCTTAAAGCCTGCAAAGTAAAAAATTTAAAACAAATGCCAATCAAAAATATCACCGTCATATGGAATCAACAAGTTTAAGTATCAAAATCAAACAAAGCATTAAATACACTCAAACCTCTTTACCCCCCCCCCCCCCCACATGCATTAGGCCTACATTTCCTTGTCATGATCGTTTTTCTTCTACTGAATCAAATATTGATTATTTCCCTCATTGTAGTACTGAAAAAGGGTGTTTTCATTAAACGCCATTCTCGATATAATGCCAAGTTTCCACTACAGTTGGTGGTATAACGAGATTTGAATGTACAAAAATGTAATGAAACCCAAACATCACTACAAATATTTGAAACAAGATGGTGACTTTTTGGGTATATCTTGAAGAAATTCAGAAATTCCAGCAACCAAAGCCATGACCTTTTAATTCACTGATATGGGACCAAACTACAAAGGACGACTAGTCATCACACTGCCAATAACACTGAATAATGACCCCAAAAGAATCCAAACAACGACCACCTGCTGACATCCTACAAGAACCACCAGAAAATCAGAGATATCGCTACAAATCGAAGCGACTAGCAAATCTTCTGCACAGAAATGAGGAACGCTGCTAAGTCGGCTGACTAAGCGAGTGGACAGCCTCAAGTCAAGTTAGTCAACTATCATGTTTTAGTGATATGATACTATGAATCTATAAACAAAAATTTCCTGAACAAAGTAACTTCATAAAAACTTACTATGTCCTGGCACCTTTGCCTTAAACAAACACCAAACAGAAGGAAAACATTGAAAAAAAGGAGGTATTGAACAAATGATAAAGAAATAAACAAAAACAGACAGAAAAATCAAAGAAGCAAAATAAAAATAGTACAGTGGTGTCAGCCTAAGAACCTGGTCTGCCTAAGAACTCGCAACAGAATGTTTCGTACATAAAACTGCCTCCTTACGCCTTAGAACCCGGTCTGACCTTGAGCTGAGAATCATTTTTTAAAATCCACGGTCAATTTAATGCTCATAATTGCCGATAACATGTGATATGTTGTGAGTGAATCATAGAAAGGCGGTGGGAAGTCTAGTGCATTGGTCCAGACACTAGTAGGTGTAATAAACACTTAACATGGGTGTGCCAGACGCCGAATGACAGACATGAGGAAGACTCGCCACTTGTGACCACCCTTTGACACTCCGGACTACAGACGGAAACAGATTAGGTAACAGTTGCGCGCAAGATATGGAGGCAAGGCAACTACGCGGCTCGCATTGTTGTGAGTTTACTCAGGCCATCTTGTAAGTTGTATTTGTGATCAACTTTCCTCTTTACTGATTGGATGAGAAATAAATGACCAATCACACAGTATTTTCAACATGTACGAAAGTGATTGCACAAATCGTCACATTGTTTTGTTTAGTCATAAACTTTCATTTATTTGCTCAGCTCGGAGGAGGATAGATTCATTCACCAGGAAAGACTACATATTTTACAAAAACATTATTTCAAGCATAATTTCAGATCATCATACGAGACAATTCTCTTGATAACAAATAGAAACTGCTTATCTATTGGGGTCTGGTCAAAATAGTAAGGTCAGGAGAAAAGCCAATACAAAAATATAATATGAATAATCAATCAAAAATACAAGGCATGTGTTGGAGTTCATCTTAGAACCTGGTCTGCCTAAGAACCCGCTGTTTCGGTCTCCGGAAGACTAGGTTCTTAGGCAGGCACCACTGTAACTAAAAAAAAATATGGACGGATGCTGATTGGCCCCCCAAAGTAAAGTTTTTAAAAACACTATGTTCAAACATAAAGAAGACCAATAATATAGTTTGAAAAGGGTTTTTTTTTTTCTGTCAGAGCTCTAAGACAGTAACTCATTGCAATCACACGATAGTATGTGACATTCATTTTTATGATAATTAAGAGGAATGATCTTTTTGCTTATGATAGAGAATATCTTGAGCTTTACAATAATGTAATTACATTTTCGATTTGAACTCCTGATGAGATGACAAGGACAAACAATATGTCACATTAATTCTGATGAAACCACAATAAAATACAGACCAATTTTTTAATTTACAGGAAAGTGTGCAAACAACATTTTCTCAAATACATGGTGTCCCAAAAGAAAATGATATGATTTCATTAGCTTATTTATAACAAGCATGCCTTTAGACAATGATGATTATGATTTTGCTCTTTTACCACAGACCCTATTCTTTTCTTTTTTTAACGATAAACTACACAAGTTACCAGGTGCAGGATGATATCAAGTACCGGTACAATATTTGATACCTAGGTAAGCGGACTTTTCTTGCAGATCTAATTACTAGAAATGAGAGAATGAGGAACAATAACAATAAAAAGAGCCGTGGATCGCAGGCAAAATAATCCTTTCCTCATCGATTAAAATGTTCATTTGATCAAGAAGTTACAAATCTAAAGCAGGCTATTTAAAATCTATATGTGAAATATGGAGATTGTGAGTGCAGTGGTTCTTGACTTATAAGCGGTCAAAGTTAGAGATGTTCAGCTTCACATACAATAGATTTCTGAACAGCTTGTTCATAATAAGAAAGGATCAGCGTTTTGGGCAAAGACCACTAGAGACACCACTGCTTCATTGTGTTATAATGCCTATTAAGTAGAACTAAGAACTGTAGCTGACAAGATCGAGAACTAAAGCCAAAGTGGCTCTGCCAGAATCATTCACAACGACCAGTTCCAAACTGATAAGCTGTCGACTTTAGACTTTTCAGCACTACTTAACTCTTATCTGGGAGGTCCTGCATATGAGCCTCCTGCTGATCACTCTAAGCACACCTTCGTTGCGACGGATCCCATACATTTGCTTCATTCCCGGCCTTCCAGCGAGACAGAACGATAGTGGCTGGGTCCCGTATAACTGCACTACAGTGCACGCAAGGACAGAATTTGGGAATGTCTCTATTTTGACCAATTATGCTGATCAACCAACGCCCGCCAAACTGAGAAAGTTTATTCTTCTAAAGGGGTTGAAATGATAGTTCATTTCCGAGTCTAACACACATTCGATATATTTCTTACAAAGAAATACAAAACACACAGGAGCTTTATCTCAAATGCAGGCTGTGGACCCTCTGCAAAGTGGACAAAACCAAAGACTGTTATCTTCGTACGACCAACGCAACTTGTGAACAGATGTCAATTACTTTAGTAACAAGCTTCACCCACAAGTAAGAAATAACGATTGATACAAATAAAAGACATCACTATCAGTGGCCAATCACATTGCACTATGGTCAGCCTGAATGGAGGGTGTGACCTTCAGTCAATAGAAAGAAACCATGTTCAGGGTTGGTGACCAATCGGGAGGCGGGGGGAGACATTCGTTGAAGGTTATATTGTTAAACATCACATACATCAAAATATATCGCCACCTCTTTTTCACACAAGAATGAAGAGATTGTAGTGTTGAAAATATGAGGGGGAAGTTGAAATTTTCATCTGAGTTCAGCGACCAACAACAAAGGAACTTTTGAGAAATCTCAAACTAAATATTTCACATGGTCATGATGACATGTGGTATCTGGACAAGGGGAATGACGGCTATTTGAAGTCTATATAGACATTAAAAACTACAAAAGTCCATCTTCCTACTGTATAGAAAAGATTAAGGAGTGAGGCTTACATCAAGAAGTGCGGGGGAGAATATGGAAAACCACTCGATTGCATAAGGGGGTGGGGCTGTTTGGGAGAGGATTACTATTGAACTATAGTAAAGGGAACAGCAAGAATTTCAGAACAATGGCCATTCATGTCATTGTAAAAGGAGAAGAGAGGATATTAGTGATAGACATAGGGTAGGGAGGGAGTTTTCAAAAGCATGGAAAGCACTTTGCTGAGGAGAGGTGTTAGGTCTGGAATAGCGCATAAGCTGCACCTGGGGTGGTACACACTTGTGAAAGCAATTAACCAGGGTCTGTTTCTTTCATCATGGGTTGTGTTACCTATGCATACTGGACTCGGTCACCGGATTAGCAAAAGGCTATTAAGCATTTCCCTTAGCATTAGTATTATTGTTCTATCATTCTATTTAGATGTGAGTGAAAATGATTCCTGTAAAAATAAAAGTTGTTCATTGAAACTCATAATACTTCTGACACAGCCAGCCACGCTATTATTACTGAATTGACAGGAGTAAAGCCTCACCATGCAGCCACATGGTCCCCCACTCTGTATGATACCTCATCTCTCTCTGTCTCATTTGCTCTCTCCTTCTAAATTCTATCCTTCTGACTTTATCTTCCCCCTTTTCTTCATGTTTCCTTTCCTCTTTCTATCCTTTCCTCGTGAGCTCTCCGTCTCTCAAGGCAGTTATATTTTGTTTTCTTCTCTCTTTTTGTCTTTTCTTTTTTGTAACAAGTATATTTGTAATGTTGTTATGAGGCTTGCTCTGTTGATGGAAATTGCGCAATGGGTCATTGCACCATTGGCTCTATTAGTTTTGTTCAGCTTTGTTTAGTGTTTATTTGTCTCTATGTCTCCTTGTTGCTTATGAAGGGTGGGCAAACTGAAGATTTCTCAGTCCTGACCCGTTTTCTATCTATTAGTATTAGGCCCTTCATATCTATTTTATATATTCATTTTCATTAGTTATCGACCAACTGCAGCATTATTTCTCTTCATGTTCAATAAAAGTAGGCTGTAATAGATAATATTGTTAGTAAACAATGTGGTAGGACTTCCATGAATGATCGGGGTATCGATTTTTTTCCGCTGGTGACTTTAATTCAATATACAGTGGACCACATTTAAACCGAAAGTGACGGGACCGGTCAATGTATTTCGGTTTGAAAGTCTTTTCGGTTTAGCGCTAGTCCCTCGGAAATGACGTTCGGTAAAGGGAAGTAATAATGTATAAAAATATTCATAGAGTTGTCTCCCTTGACGTCATGCACACGTGCGTGGCACCGTGGACCCTATGATGCACGTTTGTCTTCATTTATGTTTAGTTGTTTTTTTTGTTTTTTCAATTTAATTCAGAAAAAACAAACAGAATTCGGAATTCCAAGTTTCCGGCATATCTCACTTTTACTCTGTTCCCCGTCAACCCCTCTTTAATCAACTGTTGCTTTAACTGCAGGGTATACGCATTGTGCTTTCTTTTCAACATGATTTTCGTAAATATGGATGGAATTTATAGTCGCAGGTTGTAGTGGTACCGAAGAGCAAAGCAAGAAACATCCGCGTGGCTGAAGATTCGATTGTGGAAAGGAAGAAATTACAATCGTCAACACGCACGGTGTACACTCGCATACACACCGCACATTCGTGATGGAATGCCGTCGCGTGTGGCCGTAATCAGTGACAGTGCAGTGAACCAGCCTATGACGATCACTGATCGGTGCCACGTTGATAATTTGCCTCTCGCACTCTCGCGCACTGCCATTGACCGTAGTATCCGCCACCCATCTCCCCCCCCCCACTTCTCTCTCTTGCGTCTGATTGTACACATGTATAGTGTATAGCCTAGTATTAGTAATTGTAGCCTTCTTGGATGTCTTGAACTAGCACGGCAAAGATGTAGGTTGACTTTTTGGACGGCAACTCCGTGAATTTTTATTTCGGTTTAGCGGTAGGGCCATTTCGGTTTATCGCTATTTATTTAACAAAGACAAAGAGAAGAAAAAGATCGGGATTCCAAATCCTTTCGGTTTATCGATCTTTTTGGTTTAACCGTTCGGTTTAAACGTGTTCCACTGTATAAAGTAAAGATAATACTTATCAAACCATCTTTACTGTTACATATCATTCTAGCACATTTCAATGGACAGGAATAATTTTTTAGACACAATAATCCATAGAGAACTACCGAGACAGGCCTAGAGCCTCCACACAGTGGCAGACCTGCCGGTTTATCCCAATTTAATCGGAATCATCCAGATTTTTAGTGAAAATTTACGAAATTCCAACTTTCCATTAGTCCATTCTGATTTTTTTGTAATACAAATGCAGTCGTTGCCTGGACGGCATTGTTCCGTATATTTAGCATGCTATTTCTTTTTAATCAGCCAATAGCCGGACGTCATGCCTATCCAGGATTCATGTTATTATGAGCAATGGTGTATCGATTCTTCGCTAATGTATTGTTCTCTTTGTCCATTCTTCAGAGTACTCATGCTGTACTTGTTCGAGACTTCAAAAATCGTTGTATGATTACACGTTATTGAGGCCTACCGCGATCACTAGAGACTTGAATTTCAGCAGAAGGTTTCGCTGATATTCAATGACTTGTTAGATGATCTGTATCTGTTCTCTTAAGTAGATCTAATAGATATATAACAAGTCGAGATTAGAATCATTAAAACAATATGAATCCCCCTGCAGCAAGTGCGCGATCACACGCATGTCAGAGAAAGAGACAGAAATGTTGCGCGTGTGTGTGTGTAAAAGAGATAGAAATAATTTTCGTGTCTTTCGCGCGATCGCGAATGTATATGTGTGTTAGAGAGGGATTGAGTAACAATTTATGAAGTGAAAGGCAAATGTAAAGAAGAATAGAGGTTAGATGATTGAATAGAGGTTGGATGATAATTGACAGGTACTGGTATGTCATGCAAATATGTCTGACCGGATAGCAGGAGTGGGGCTATTATAATGGATATTTTTACTTGGGAAAAGGCAGAACCAGCGTCAACAATGACCTTATTTTATTAATTATTAAGTTCGAGATTAGCGACCGGCTGACTCTATACGGCACGTTTCACAAAAAATGGGACCCAATGATAACTTGAACTCTTCAATTAATCTTTCTTAAAGTCCAATTGATGAATCTTCTTAACATTTGGTCCATGTATAGCTTTGACATCGCAGATATAAAAAACATAATATTGTGAAATTTGCTTTCAATTTGTGTGTTTTGTGAATATTTTTTGGGTGTGAACGTCAGCAATCCAGACAGACGGCATTTCCCTCTTTTTAATAAGTCCCTTTTCACCTTAAGGTAGGTGAGGTCAACAATCTTTTATTCTGTTTTCTTTAATTCCATGTGAAAGAGAATTGTTCAAAAGAAAATTTGGCGAGTTTTAAATATTTTTTATCTTTTGCAGTGATCACGTGAGGCAGGTTTCAGATTTTCGTTATTATGTAACAACTGATGTCTACAAATGAACACACAGTAAGAGCTGACAAAAAAAACAGTTGAAAAATACGTAGAAGCGCCGTTTTTATGATCTGGAGTGAAAAAACGTACTCCTACGACCATATATTCTGTAAAAGACATGAAAAAAATCATAGGTAACTCTAAATGAGAGTGAGAATACCATGAGACTACTGTCAGTCTACAAAACCTCATGGTCAGACAAAAAATATTTTTTTTCGATCTGAGATCTAATAACGGTAATATTGCGTCAAGCTATTGTCTCGTAGTTCATCTCGTGTAAGCCTATTGAGAAATCATGAAATTTTTGTTTTTAAATTGTCTGGTTGGCTTTGCGGAATATTTTGTCTTGGTTTGTCTCCTCACGGCCATGCGCTTACAGTCATGCAAAAATGTAGACAATGATTGGACATCAGAAAGGAGACTGTGATCAGGTTAGATTCGGAGACCGTTCAGGTTAGATTCGGTTGCATTAGCAAAACCTGCTTTGGCTTATCGTGAGTGAAACTTATGTAAAGAAGTCTGGCAATCAATAGGCTTTCATGATTTATTATGTTCTAATAAATAAAGACAAGACAATGGCAATACGGGAGGTTTAGAAGTCCATTACAACGATAGTGAGTCTACGTCTCCATTATGCACAGTCTTCTTCGCATAACAATACAATATTACTAAAAACACATTTCAACGAGAGAGAGAGAGAGAGAAAATAAAACTAATAGCACAGGTTCAAGTAGAGTTCAAGATTTGTCAGCCACCGCTCCCATATTCCGCGAAGCAATTATCGATCGATAAAGACAAGTTTGTCCTAGTCTAGTGGGGCGCTCTATGTGACTATAGATAGTTAGAGAGGGGGGGGTGTGAGTGATGACGGGAGTAGTGGAGAAGTGATGATGGCTCGTACGGGGAGAAAAGAGTCATTGTCATCAAAAGCGTTCTTTTCGGCGAGGGTTTTGTTGCTGGTGCATCTCTCTCTCTATATATATATTGGCAAATATCGGCCTACACGTATCGCATCCTCACTCGTTAAAATTATAAGTCATGAAGTTTACTGTACCAGTTTGAGCAGAATGGTACACACGATAAACCCGTAACACGTAATAAGGATAGTATAAAGGCGTACAATCACAGAATTTTACAAAGAATGGGACAAAAAAGCATCGGTTTTCATCCATCCACATGATCAGGAACGCGCGAGTCATCCATCAACGGTAAGGCACCGGCCGTGGACTCAACGCCCGAGGTGTCGGGAAACACAAATACAGACTTCACATCTTATTGAGAACTAGGGAAAAGTCAGGGAACTCTCCAAACGAGATGCCCAAGCGTTACGTCACTAAATAAACGCCAGGGAAACCTCGGTTAACGGACGCATGCAGTTCGAGTAACATTACGTCACTGGCATTGGACCTAGAATTTTCACAGTTATGCCCCTTGACTGAAAAACATGACTTTTAAAAGCTAATTTACTTGCCCACAGTCCTTTGCTATCTCTTAAAGTCATATATCTGGAATCCTCATGTTCTAAGCTTTAACATGGTATATAACACTTGCCAAAAATATAACATGTACATTTTGACAAAAGAGGGAAATGGGCATGGACCATTTTGTGAAACCTGCCATACTTGAAATCGTTCATGAACCTGATTTTTTTTCCCAGAATCCTGACTTTTTTTATATCTAGGTCCTGATTTTTAAAATTAAGAGTGGCAGGTCTGCAGTGGCCATCTTCTTTCTTTGTCACTGATTTCACTGTTGGCAATCAAAATAATGACATGTACGTCGTGGTGAAGCGCAGCAACCTCACCAGCGGGGCAACAAAATTCTCGGGGATACACACCGAAGCTTCATACACAGTGGAACGAGATTATCGATCTATATTGAGGTCAGCCGACAGGTTAGCCTTACGAGTACAAGGGTTAAGAATTAATGTCCTGAGTCGTGTGTTTACTCACACTGTTTACACTTATTGACATGTAAATAGGTTCCTTTCTCCACATGACCGGATGACCTCTACTTCTGGTCCTTAGGTAGCCATACTGACTTTACGCCACTTAAGATCTAAAACCTAGATTCTAGAATAGAACTGTATCATTCTCAAAATTTATGTACCTGTAGGCATAGGCTGGAGTCGGTAGCTTGGGCATACAATCTGGACTGACTGGACTAATTCTTTGACGGATTTGATGTTGGGTATTTCTGATGTTGAGTAGAGGCTAGAGTCTAGATGTATAAACCCAGATCTACCTAAATAATGTTATACGTAGATATAGATTTAGATCATAATATAGATATGGACTCAAGACCAACATTTAGATCTATATCCTTATTAATGATACTCAATGAGGATTCGCGTTGGTTCCACTCATTCACGTTTCGCCCAACGACTATCTGCAGACTACCGGAAGTTTGAACTTTTGATTTAAATCCGGTGCGACATTATGTAGTATACTTAACACCTTGCTGTTGATTTTGAGAAATCTTTGGAGAAATGAAATAGGCCGTCGCTCTAAGCCTAAGTAGGCATAGACTTCGCTGCAGTATGCCTTGGCTTATGCTATGACCTTCATGGTACAGCTTTTATTTAAAGCAACATATTATTCTAGATTTGTTTTTCTCATTTGCAACAATATTTGTCCTTATTAGAGGGGTTGCATTTGAGTAACCAATAGATTGTTATGCACAGCAATATAATAAAAGCATTGTTCAACTCAATCGTAGCTTTCCCATTATCCGTCCCCCACATCCCTGCCCTTTTAATAAATACATCACTGTACATACACCACACCAGACTATGCCCGCTATGTTAAAATTATAGTATACATAAAAATTGACACGTATCCGTAACGATGTCAATAAAAACTTACCTTCAGAAACAGAAGAAGAATTCAACGATAATTCCATAATGGCGGTAGCGTCATCCAGTTGCTAAGGTGGAGATCCAGCATCTTTCCAATTTCTTGCCTTCCCCATCAAAATATACAAGTAATTGTAAGGAACACCATATCTTTGTTTCGTAAAGTCACATTCATGAAAAAATATAATTTTTGTAGAAATTTTAGATCCTTTCATGGCTTTCATTTTTTATTCTATTTTAGAAAATTAGATTAGATTTTCTAGATTTAGATCTAGATCTAGTCTAGCTATATCTAGATCTAGTCTAGATCTAGAGATTTTATCTAATCTAAGCCTAACTCAAACTCTTACTGTACTTTGAAAACTAGACATTTAGATCTAGGTAATACCTTACTTACAATTATAGTAGGCATATAGTCTAGATGGTATTCCTAATTAGTAGTGTATTTAGTTTATTCAACTTAATTTGTGTTTCCCACCACTACTTCAAACTAAATTATATTTAAGACTATTTATTTGAATTGAAACCTCACAGCATTTGTTAAGATGTGATGTCCCGTTTGATCCAGAAATGAATATGGCTAAAAACGGTGGCTAGGTAGCGTTTATTTCTTATGCCAAATAGTGTTAATTATCACATATAACTCCACTAATAAAGACAGAACAAACATGTGACGTTTCGGGTATAACCCTTCGTCAGACAATAAACGAGAAATATCTACAATCTAGATCTAGATCTAAGTACTACCTCAGGCATCACACAATGTGATGCCAGAAGAAAAACAGAAAGGAGGAAGAAAGAAAAAAAAGACAGTGATGGTAAGAAACGTAAGTAGAAGGGGATGTGAAGAATGAGCGAGAATGGAAGGTTCAGATCTAGAATGAAATGAAAATATGAAAATAAGTAAGTAATAAAAGGTAAGAAGGTAAGAAGGAGAGAGAGAGAGAGAGAGAGAGAGAGAGAGAGAGAGAGAGAGAGAGAGAGAGAGAGAGAGAGAGAGAGAGAGAGAGAGAGAGAGAGAGGGAAGAAAAAAGGCAGGGAAGAAAGAAAAGAAGAGAGATGTGTATGGGAAACAAGAACGAAAAAAAAGAAGATGACTATAAGACTAGATCTATGTCTCACTGGGTCTAGAAAGAAGAAATGATAGGGAATGAATGAAAGGAAGTGTCAATCAAGGCAAAAATTGACCTTTTGGTCTTTTACCTTGGATTTTAGCACTGTACACTGATTTAGCCATTCTATTGTCATTCATTCTGTTTACATGTCCAAACCATCTCAGTTGATTTATTTTTATCTTAGTATTTAGTTGAATTGAATTGTAATACAGTAGGCCTAGTAACCCACACTACAATCACGTGACTTATTTAATCACAAGACCTATGACTTAAGTAATTATGCAAATTTGGATGGAAAAAAACTGGATAAAGAAAAGCCTCACCCAATGGGACCAACGTGTGAATAAATTAAGACAATCTTACAGCTCCTTCCAATTCATAATCCTCATGTTAAAATTAAGACAACAGACAGACAAGGATAAAGACTCATAGCCAGATCGGTTGTTTTGGAAAAGTCATCAGCTGTACGAAAATTTAATTTGAGAAAAGGGGACACCTATGGAAACCATTAAGCTCTTTAACATGAAAACCCGAAGTCACATTGAATATGGCCAAAGCCAAACAGGGGAGCAATAAAACTGTTCACACTTTGTCCCTTGATCACGATGAGCGCCCGGTCTAAAGAAGCCAGGTGATTGCATGCCACTTTCGACATCAAGAAAGAGATGTGGGCGGAGTCCGGAAGACTGTTCAATTCTAATTGCCGAATGACAAACCAGTGATCAATGGGACAAAGGATGTGCTGTACAGTGGGTGGAGTTATGAAGAAAGATTGGTCATTGTTTAGTACATTAGGGCCTACCATGGATAGGTAACGAAGTGTGGTTGCAATGTATGGCACATTGTTAACTGGCATAAGCCTATTAGCGATTGAATTACGTATGGTAAAGAAAAACAGGATATTTAATAAATTACAGACATATTGTATGATATTTTGAAGAAAAAGATACCTGCAGTTGCTATTGAGACGGGGCATTTAGGCGAAAATCTTGGTTTGAAATGGGCATTTAGAGGGGCAATTTATAGAGAAAATAATTGGTTTCGCTGAGATTGTGAGCATGTAGGCAAAACAGACATTTAGACAGTGGGCATTTAAGGGTCACTACTGTAATAGGAAGACGACTGACATATGTCTACTCGTAGAACGGCGATTGAATGATTATCATAATTACCTATGTGTCACTGTATGGAAATAACAAAGTCTGCTGCAGTACTCTTTAATCATGATTTTCATTTGTCTTGACACCATATATTTATTTGTTCTCTAAGAGAGGCAATGAATTGAATAATTTTACTGTTTGTTCTATAGTGGATGCGCTTGAAATGACTCTTCTAAAGTGATGGAACACGATCTGGCAAATATGTCAAAGGTAGTAAATTTGCATATATAGCACCTTAGAGCATAATCATATATGGGCTTAGTACGCTATAGAAATGGTTTATTTTTATTATTATTATTATTATTATTATTATTATTATTATTATTACTATTATTGTTATTCATTAGTAAATCAATAAGAACTAGAAAAGGACAGAAAAAATACTTCTTCATTACTTAGTTCAGGTCCTTTATCTAAACAATTCGTTTTATAAATCTTGAAACAAATTGTAAACGCATGTATTTACGTTTAGTCTGATCTGAATTCATTTCCGGAGGTATTTGAATGCATAAAAGTTATAATAAGACTTAAATTTGGAAAATTAAAATTTTCTATAGAAGAGCTTTCTTCTTTTTTTTTTCAGTCTGATATGAAAATGTCTCTGGGTGAAGATGGAATTTGATGAGTTTGATGATGAATACCTGGCGAGCTTGACAATTTGAACAAGAAATTCACCAACTCTGAGGATATTGCATTAGAAGATTATCTCATCGAAGAAGATGCTGTGGTTCAAAAAATGACCATGATGGCAATTACTCACGAGCACTTGTGCCTACAGGTATACCACTTCTGTAGATTTTATTAGATTTAAATTTTCCTAAATGAAAGTAAGGCTAATTGATATGTTGTCAGGAGGTCAGGTAAACTAATTATGACACCACAAAGGTGGCCTCAAGATGATTGTTGATTTATTACATGAGAGATCAATAACTTATGACAGTAAACAAGAAAAGGGAAAAAAGCTCTGTATCTACTAGAAGAAAAAATCTGCTTGCTTTAGGCACATGGAAAACTGGGAGCACCAGCAGTTCGTTACTCCCCTTTGGCAACCTTTTAAGGGGGCGTCCGGGTGAGCTGTAACAGCGTTTAGTAGAGTCTTGGGCTCATAATACCCATTTTCCAAATCCACTCTAGAATGCTACTTCAACATCTTTAGAATCAGTACATCAGTTGATTTTTTTATATAAAGCCTGAAAATTATATAAAGGTACTTATTCTATAGCCAATTTTAATATGGCTATATCATTCTGAAGAAAGTTGAATTTTCAAACCCGTTTTTCTCAAAAGATGTGATTTCTAGCATACAACGTTTTTAAAATCTTAAAATCTCAGAAAGTATTCATGCCAGAGTGTTGAAATTTGGTACACAGCTGGACTAGTATTTGTTATTGGAAACTAGAGATTTTCTGGACTTATATTGATTTTCATATCTTTTGTGCACCTTTAAAATCAAAAATATTACAAAATTTATCAATAGTTATTTTTTAATAAAATACTGATTTTTTTAAGCACATTTAAAAACAGCTGAGATAAATTAAATATATCTTACTCCTTATTTAAGGGTTTAAAGAATATGTCTGAAAAGAATTTCATTGCTAGCCCATATACTTTTTGAGATTTTAAGATTTTAAATTTCGGCATCAAAATTCAACATGGCCGCCGTTACCATGGCAACTGAATAATTTTCCCAAAATGTTTACATTTACATATAACTTAGATGCAAGCAACACATTGGCAGGAAAAAATTAGCCAAAACTGCATTAAGGAAAAAAGTGAAAATTCAGTAGGACGCCCCTTAAAGTTAAAGTGGTTTTATACCCTGATCTACATGGCCCAATTATTTAAGTTACTGTATCTTAGGAAATTGATGAGAGAAATATTATAAGAGCTGTAAGCAATGATTTACTGTTATAATTTAGAGAAATCATGTTGTTCGACACTTCAAATTTTACGTTAGTGTACACATTTGTATCAAATACTATGTCTAGTTACATAGCAGATTGAAATTTACTTTTAATGGCCTTCCACAAAGTCTATGATCAATGATGAATTATGAATATGAAAAACAAAAAATTCATGAATATGGTGCTAAGTTTTGGGTGTACTACAGTTCAATTTTACTTTGATAAGGAGTTCGGAGATTTTATCGCATTTATGTTGGGGTTTTTTTTTTTTTTATGGTTTAAACTCAAGGAACCAGATTTAGTAGGTCACTATTGAAGTATTGACACAGATTGTGATATCTTTCATATTCTGAATCGAGTCTTAAAAAATAAAATCCATTTGAATAAGCCACTTTGTATGTGTAGTGTGTTTTGCTTTTTGACTTAGTTGTCTAAAAATGTTTTCAAAAAATTAATTGAGCTACATCTATGGAATATGCCTTAAATGTCCTTTTAAAATATAGAAAAGTGAAGTGCGGTTGGCTAGTTTCTCAGCCTGTTTTCATTTTATGGTCAAATAACTCATCTAAGTAGATCTTCTTTTCTTATTTCATTATTTTTATTACAGAGTTATCCCAGAGAGTACAAATTTCAACTATTGTTATCTTTTCCATTATATAGAGATAATTTCAAATTCTGTCTTGAGCATCAAAAAGATCTCATTAATCTCTAAAGCATTTCTCAAATAATAATCTGAAAAAATTGTTTGTTTGTCTATGATATAGTGTGAATATTATGCAATTATTGACATGATTATGTTGTTCATGCCAACAACAAAATCTGTTTGAGGAGGACGAAGACGACATAGATAGTGAGGAAGAAAAGGATATTCTCAAAGGCATTCGAGATGAAATTGAAAACAAGGTGAATTACTGTGTTCTTTCTTTCTATTAGACAAGTGAACTGTTTAGAAATAACTGAAAGGTTCAAAAATAAAATTATGATCAGAGTTCTCAGGGAAAAATTAAATCCCTTTGTACTATTAACATTTAAAACTTTATTTCAATTTCAGAAAAATAGTCCTCCTCATTTTAAAATTGGATATTTTATGAACAGATTCTTAAAAGCAAATAAATTAGATAATAACTGATTTTTTCAATGTATTCTTCCCTAAAAAGACTTCTATGTTCTGGGGGGGGGGGGATTTCCATTTATTTTTTAAAATAATTAAAAACTCTGTGATATCTATCAATGTAAAGGTCCGAGATGAAATGAAAGATGAGCTTCAAATGTACAGAGTCAACTGCTAGCCCTTGAGGCAGGCAAGCCAGGAGATGCTAGCAATGCAAAACCTGATGGAGAAGGAGAAACCAAGGAAGAAGATGAGCAAGAAGAGGACATGGACCCAAAATTGAAAGAGGCATTCGTCAAAATGAGAAAGTTAGATCAATTCTTATGAAGAAAATCAGAAGAGAAAAAGAGGTCAAGAGAGACAGGATGCTCATGGAAAAAAGGTCAGTAAACAAACGCTTTTCTTGAGCCGATGATAGCTTTGGCAGAGATCTTAGAAGGTTGCATCATTTATCAAATGTGATGATACCTTACGATCAGACTTTGAATTTAAATTAGATTAAATAAGACATACTGATATTCAGATATTGATGAAAAAATAACCACAGTTTTTTAAGTTTCTGGTTTCATTCACACTCACTCTCACACACCTACACACGCACACACACACACTCTTTCAGATATCTATGATGTTATGCAAAAACACACAAAGTGTTATTTTCTCAGTAAGAGCTAAGAAACGGAAAAAAATAATACGGTGTGCAGAGGAGGAATGAAGGAGCAACAATGGCATATCAGGTTACTATCATCACTATCAGTGGTGTCAGTGGCTGAACAGTTAGGCTGTTGGACTGGGGATCCTTGAGGTCCCGAGTTTGAATCATAGCAAAGCTAGGTCTGACATTGTGTTCCTTGGGAAAGACACTTAACACACATTTTCCCCACTCTACCCAGGTGCAAATGGGTGCAGGCAATAGTTTGGGAGGCTGCGTCAGACTAATATCCTTGTCAGGAGGTGATTATTGTCACCTGTTCCACTTTACACTATAGAAACCGGGATAAGCTCCGGCTCTATGGGCCATAGCAGCCTTGAAGGAACTTACTTTTATCATCACCATCAAGCAGTGAAAAATAGAAATTAAAGACTGATAAATATTTAATGTAAGAGATCAATGAATGAATTATCTATTGTACACATTGAATAAAAATGCTTGGGTAAAAGCTTAAAAATGCAATAAATATAAAACAATGAATTATTATACTCTGACCACGTTTAAACAAAACAAAACATCAAGATAATAATGTAAGATTCTAGTCAAGGACAATAGTATTGATATATAAGATATGCACTATTGTTTACAGAACTTTCAACAGTGACAGTCCCACTTACATCAAAGACCTTTTGAATATCTATACCCCGACAAGAAATCTAAGATCAAATAAGGACAAAGCACTCTTTGTAAAACTTAAAATAACTTGCAAAATCGGTAAACAAACTTTTTGAATCCTCGGTTCCCCATTTCTGGAACTCTCCCCCCTCCCCCCCCCCCCACAGATTAGATGTGCTATTTCACTAACGGTTTTTAAATCAGGACTAAAATTCCATATTTTTACGTTGTAAGACGTTTGATTATGACAATGTTTTTTTATCTTCCTATGTACATGTATTATATATCAATATTATTATGTTTTCTGCTGCCATTGTAAAGTGTTTAGAGTTTGTTTTGTACGCGGTAAAGCGCTATATAAGTGCCATTTTTATTGTTTTTATTATTATTGAAATGTGTGATAATCAACCACACACCTCATTGTACTTCCAAAAGCTGAAACTAGACCAGAAAAATTTCTACCGCTCATTATGAAGAAGATGCTTTGAACATAATTGATGGAACTCATTCATATTTCTTACAGGCTGCGAGAGGAAGTGTCACATATGAAACACGGATCAGCGTTATTCTCTGAAATTAAAATGAATACAGAAAAATTTCTGGCTCTGTCAGCGCCCCCAAGTCATAATGCTGGTAAGTTTTTATGACTGATTGCCACCTTCGTACACAGCATATCTATTGGCATTCAAATAGAATGTCGAAATGAGAAATCATTCCTTCAAACTACAAGATAAAAAATCTTTTAAAAAATACAAAATCAGTGCACCCCTGTTGTGACATAGACGAAATCAAAAGACCACATTATGCCAGTTATAAAACAACTTCACCGTCTCAGTTCACAAACGCATGGAACTAAAGATGGCATGCACCGTATTCAATCATTACATGGGACAGCACCTGAATATTTTGCTGAGCTATAGTACAAATTTTCTATAGAGCTTTACCCCATTACATGGGCTCAAAGTGCGTGCAACAGCTTAAAACAGCCCTATTAGAATCCTACCATCCACTGTGTCCTCTGAGGTCAGAGAATTAATTCTTCCTAAACACAAATTAGGCGAGAAATCCTTCTCATTGAATGAACCCAAAATCTGAAACTCTCTTCCAACCGCCATCAAGAACAGCCAAAACATTTATTCCTTTAAGAAAATGTTGAAGACACTTTTTTTTCAAGAGACATATTGTAAACTTGTTGCCAATTGACTCAATTGTGGATTATTGACTTTGTAAAGTGCAGAGCATTTCTATGAATAGGCGCTATATAAATCTAAACAATATTATTATTACAGTAGTCTCCGCCAAATTACAACCCACACGTTCACCATAATACATGTTTCTTTCATGTAACTGAATTTACTGCACAAATTGCACACTTAAAATGCAACAATGTATAGTATGATTTGCCAAAATGTAACGTAATTCCTGTGAAAATTGTAATTTTTTTGTCACCCGGGGAAACTGTGCATTTTTGGCGGAGAATATTATTATCCACTGTAATTATGAGAGTACAAATAGAGATCTGTTTCATTAAGACTACACTTTCTTGATTTCAGGCGTCTCTTTACAGGATATTGATTTCGACTCTACCACCCTTGTTCCAGACTGAAATTGACAGTGAAATGACAAAGGGGGAAAGGAAAATTCTCATGAAGACAGGAATCATGGAAATTCATCTCAACAAAGTAAGACATACTGTATTAAAAATGCAGGCTGAAACGAGAGGGAGAGAGAGAGAGAGAGAGAGAGAGAGAGAGAGAGAGAGAGAGAGAGAGAGAGAGAGAGAGAGAGAGAGAGAGAGAGAGAGAGAGAGAGAGAGAGAGAGAGAGAGAGAGAGAGAGAGAGAGAGAGCGAGAGAGAGAGAGAGAGAGAGAGAGAGAGAGAGAGAGAGAGAGAGAGAGAGAGAGAGAGAGAGAGAAAAAAGACAGCTTTTTCATTAACAACATCATCTATAACATATTTCCTGCGTTTTAATGAGTAGATAACCAGAACAGTCATCCACAACAAGTCAATAAGTGAGATGGATCTCAAGAGCAAGCAAGTCCCTAAACAGAGAAAAGAACTCAAATTCTAAAAAGGATTTTATTCAAAGAAATAAAGAGGTAAAAAGTTAATGCTTCAACTATCTACTTAGTACATTATTTGTTTTCTGATTTTTAAATTTCAAATTTAAATACCAGTGATTCATGTCACTTTATTATGTTATGAAATGTGATTCTTCTTTCTTTCTTCTTTCTTTATCAGTTCCCATTCTACCTTTCAGTGTATGGGTTTAGATCTTTATCCAGGCCAAGCTGTCCTGTTTCCTTCACCATGAAAGTTCAATTTCTTTACTTTTAGCGTCTTTTTTTGTATATCTTAGTCCCACTTTCTTCAAGGTCTACCTTGGTCTTTTTCTTGGGTTTAAGCATTGCATGTATACTGATCTAGCCTATTCTCTTTTCATTCATCCTGTTTACCACCCAAACCATCTGAGTTGATTTATCTCTATCTTTAGTTTTAATGTCATCTGCTTTGGTTTGATCTCTTATTGTTCTGTTTCTGTTTTTGTCTCTTTTAGTTTTTCCTTTTCCTCCTCTGAGATATTTCATTTCAGTTGCCTATGTTCTACTGTATTCCCCACTGTCTAGTCAGATTTCACTGCATAAAGGAGAGCAGGAGAATAAAACTTGCTGTACGCTGCCATTTTGGTTTTTGTTGATAATTCTTGTTTACAAATGTCCAAGGTGGTTATATATAAAAGTCATCGCCTCTTGGATTCTCTTGCTGATTTCTTTTGTTAGTTTTCCTTGAGTTAATCATTACTCCTAGGTTAATGTAGTTTTGAATTTGTTCTACTTTTTCTCTGTGTAGTCTAAGATTTTGTGTTTTAGCTCCCTAGTTGCTAGCATTGTTTCTTTGTTTTTTGCATTTACTTTCATTGCTCTTTATTTAGTTCATTATTCAGCATATTGCTATTTATTGATAGGTCACTTTCTGATTTTCAAATGGAGCTAAATCATGCAGCAAATGACAGCATTGATAGATTTACTAGTTTGAGTTTCCACAGATACCCTACATTCATTTCCTTCAAGCTTGATGATGCCTCATGCTCCTAATGTAAAATGTGGATAACAGCAAAGAAATCCAGATTACAGCCCTGTCTAACTCCTATATCTCTTCAAATTGTGAATGAGGTTTCCAGCTTTCATGTTGGTTTATTTAAAAAAGATTTAATGACTGTTAAATAGTTGAAAAATTTGTTCTACATTATGTTCTTTAAAGAAATGTCATAGTTCATCTAACTCACGATGTCACATGTCTTTTCTAAATCAATGAAACAGAGGTGTGAGTTAATATTTTTTTAAGGAATTTTTCTATTGTTTGTCTAATTGTAAATGTGGGGTTTTGATTTTCTGTCAGGGCTAACCCTTCGCCTTTGGTCTGCCAAGACCAGCCTGTAAGGCAGCAGGTTTTGATTTTCTGTCAGGATTAACAGCCTTTGGTCAGCTAAGACCCACCTGCAAGGCAGCAGGTTTTGATTTCAGTCAGGGTTTACTCCCTAACCTTTGGTCAGCCAAGACCACCCTGCAAGGCAGCAGAAGACTCATGGAGGCCAGAAGTGTCTAGTCCCCCCAGACAGGTGCAAGCACCTGCCCACTGCTCGGGAAATGCGATTCCATGTCTTGTCAAATGCACGAAATACCCTTCAAGAGAACAATTTTAAAACATATTTCTACATTATAAAAGCATTTCTATTTTTCTTACAAATGTAACTCTTTTTATTTGTGTATGCTCGTTATGTTTTAACTTTTTAGCTGCTTTGAAACTCAATAGTTCTATCAATTTATATAAACTTATTCCTTCCTTGTGTTGCAAAATGAGTTTTCTTGCCCTGGGTTTGTGTTTTTTTCCAGTTGGCGAGGCAGCTTCGAGTGAAGTCATTGCCATGACAGACGATGAGAAGACACGGTTGTACGACCTGTTGGAGGATATCGATGACATGCCTGTCTCAGTGGAAGACCTTGAGGAATCGAGTTCCGTGCTGGCCTTGAACTCACTCTGAATTCTGGTGATGGTTTTCTACCGGATCACAATGAGTTGAAAAGTTTGACAAATATCGACACAAGGCTTAAAAAATGTCATGGCTGATGACGATTAATAAATCTGTAGTTATTCATCGGTACAGTCTACACCAAGAGTGTTTAACAAAAGCTCATTTTCACACATTTTTGATCGGGTGTAAAAATGATTTGCATTAGTGAATATATAGATGTTTATTTTTAATATCGGATTATTATCTTAATTAATTTTTTTAAAGACTTTGAGAATAGCAACATTGCATTATTTATTTTACAACTAGACAGTGGGGTGACTGGATACCTCCTTAACCGTTTTAACTTTATAGTTGCAACGCCTGTATACTCAATATAGAGTACAAATTCTTCTTCCCCCCATAAAAAGACGTAATCCAGAAATTCAGCTTCATTTTTCTTTGACAGAGTGAAGATATCCTAACAAGCATCGATGTTGAAGAGGTTATGTAAATATATTCACAACTGTCTGTGACATTGATATCAATATTAATGTTATACACTTTCTGTGGTCACAGTCAAGGCAGTTTGCTTTATTTTATGACAAATCTGTTTTGTTTTATTCCCAAAGTATTCTTTTCATGTTCTCTCACACTTGTTGTTTAGAACAGACACTGGACTTGATTACATCCGGCGATTTTCAAACTCACGTTTAATTTGTTTTGCTTTTTTAGGTGCAGTTTTTTTTTTATGAATCAAACAAGTATCACAGACATGCCTCACTTATTTTTCTACTGTTTAATAGAGATCAATTTTGTGTAACTATTACCGTCATATGTCTCATCCAAAGGTGTACTTTCTGTCTTACGGTCATAAAGTTTGTTGGACTGCTAGACTTATTGACTCTGATTCAAATTAAAAACAAAAAATTCAAATAAATTTTTAGTCGCTCTGAGGAAATTTTGCCTTGGTTTAACAGCATTTAATCAATTAATTGGCAAAATTATAATGTAATTGATCACATGTCTTTCGACTCATTTTATTTGTTCTGGTTATTCAATTAACTTTTGTTAATGTAACAAAGCTTACCACTTATATTATTATACCCACCCCCCACCCTATCATAGAATTTCCCTAACATCAACGACAAATGATTCCGTTTATCATTGAATGAAATTACTGGTGAGGTACGTTTACTGGCAGAGCAACATGATTGAGTCAACTAAACATGTTATTGCCGGATTAAGATTTAAAGTATTCCGTGGGTGGTCCATTTTGTCTTCTATTTATCTTCAAAATACTGGATAGATTTTATCACGGATTAAAAAGCGTGTATATATATCCTATGACATGATGAGGACCTTTTTTTGTCTTATTATTTGGAAGCCCATGGTACTCATGATTGTTTAACTATTGATCTATTTGTTTACAATTAAATGCTTCATCTTAAACAGCAACCTCTTTTCACCCGGGTTGGCGTGCGAACAGCTGCATCTTTACTGGATGGTCTTGGCGAGAAGGTTCTCTATGAAACAAAAGAGGAAAGGGGCTCAATGCGAGACTTCAAGCTATTGAAAAAGAGCTTGAAATTTTCAAAGCCCCACAAGAGATGGAGTATCATTGTAGTTGTTTTATCAACTCATCTAATGAAATATGTTAACGATTTACTGGTTCATGTAAATGAATTCTAGATATAAACTGTAAAATCGCAACAACAAAAAAGAAAAAACAACTTTTTATAACATCATAATTTAAAATAAGGCTATTTCTCTGCTGGTTTACTCATGACTTCAACTTCAAATCATTATGATCATCAACCTTCTTATCTCTATACTCTTTGGAAAAATAACGTATTTTTTTTTAAAATTAGGAATGTAAAATAAAAAGGAAAATATCTTTAAGGCCGTTACGGCCTATTGGGCCAAGTGTATTTCACTGTCTATAGCATGAAGCAGAACAAGGGACAGCATGTCGTCTCTTGTACAGGATACTAATCTGTTGCGGGGCTCTACTCACCAACTGATGATGGTATCCATCTGCACCTCGGTCCAGAGGGGAAATATATCGTTAAATATCTTTCCAGAGGAACACTACATCAGACCTATAATGACAAACAGTGAGGCAAGGGGCATGTCGGAAGTGAAGGAAATGACATTAAATATTTTGATAAGAGGTCGCGGGTTTGATCCCCATGATGGCCAGGATTTTTTCTGTCCTTTCCTTGTGCCTATGGGGTTTTCAAAGGGAACAAAGTTGAGCTCTTTGGAAGCATCACTTTCTTTTCATGGCGAGGCAATGGGTGGCGGCAGAGGTGGCTCGTTCGACCTTCATGGTGGCCAAGATTTTTTTCTTTCTCTTCCTTGTATTTGTCTCATCTTTGTTCTATGGGGCTTCAACATTAATTATTATTCAATGTCATTTTTCTTCACTATAGCATTGCCAGGATTCAAACCCTAGGACCTGGTGCTTTAAAAGTCCTGCAACCTAATACACCAGGCTACCAGTCAGTGCTACTCAGTGCTACTCAGATTCTCTCTATCAATCATCCATCATCATCTTTTCCTGTCAACTTTATCGGGATATATGCCTTGTAGAAATAGTCTCCAATCTTTCTTTGTCCTCTGCCATCTTTTTGAGTTCCCTTTAGGATGTCGTTGTGTGCAAGTCGTTATCGGCGTAAATAACATGAAAATGGACCAAGAGCGGTTGTTTTCCGTTGTTTGGGTCTTCCTACTTTGACTTTTTCACAATGGAAGTAGATAAGGTCTATTCAGCACCAACAATTTACATACAGTTGTTTCAAAAAATAGAATCATTTTCATTGTTGATAAGGGGTCATGATTAAAGAAAAACCAAAAAAAGCGTGAAAATCATCCTTTCCCATTGTTTTTTTTTTTTACAAGAATACCGGTATTGATTTGCACTGATGATGTGTGACTTCTTTTTAGGTCCTTTTCAACATTGTGTCTTCATTGTGGAGTTTCACTCTGCTGCAATACTCTTTTTGGCAATGCTGGTGTCTGGGTTTTTTTGGAGGGTATGTCCCAATCATCTCCATCTTCATTGACCTGTTTCTACATCTACTTCTAATTGTTAGTATTTCGATTCTTCAAATATGATAGAAATGGCGCTGTGACCATCTGATGTTTTGTTTTGAAATTATTGTGTGTTTGGTTTTTTAAATCATTCATTTATGTTGTATTGCTTAACAAATGTTGAAAGAAAAGGGTTTTGTCTATATACGTCACATAAGTGTGCACCTTTGAGATTTATAAAGACAATGGCCTCAGTAGAATATCACCTTTGTCTTTTTCCTATTTTTAATCACTCTTGTCATAAATCACAGCATATTCAATGGTTTTCTTACATAGTTCTCGCTTTTATTTCATTTGTCAGGAGATTGTTTTCTTCAAAAGATTTTTACACGAAACAAAACTTACAACCTCAGAGTGTCAAATAGTTCGCTTTCAATCAACTTATGTGATTGAAAATGTCTTGAAAAGTCACTCGTAAAGATCCATATAGATAGACAGGCTGATGAATTTATAGCCAAATAGATAGATAGATAGATAGATAGATGATTAAATTTGTTAATCTCAAAAAATGTAATAGTGAAATATTTTGAATGATGAAAAGTCATTTAAATACACACATGCATACCTGATGAGTAATGTGGAGGTATTACTATTACTTTTCCAAGTCTAAATCTGAGAGAAATAAATCATAAATACGCATGTAGTACTTGATAAGACTTTTCAAAATAAAACTTATTCGATTAACCTTTGACAATAAGGACAAATTATAATTTATGTTAATAAATATTGG
>JAXRKP010001089.1:0-2500 GCA_037039925.1 Doris montereyensis | reverse complement strand
TGCGAAATTTACTCTCAAGCCAATGCTTGTACCCACTTGCACCTGAGTCTCGTGAGAAAATGTGTGTTAAGTGTTTTCAAGAAAGCAAATAAGACCTAGCTTACAGAATTCGAACCCGGGACCTCTTGGTCGCAAACCCAGCAGCTCAACCATGACCATCAACGCCACACAGCCTTGCTTATATACTGGTATGCATGCATCTTTACAGGTGATAATCATTGTTTGAAGATGGAACCATTTATGTTTGATAGCCTGATCTGGTTGCTCTTGTATTACAGCAGCTGATTGATGAACAAACAGTTGGCCATTTGTAGCTGTAAAGAAAATCTCTAATTTATTTCTGGCTCTATGTTATTCTAAAGATATGCATTGCAAGATTCATGTTGAATTTGATATTTCCTTTCATTTGTGTATAATTAGGCCTATGAAATATCAGTTACAAACTGGGCTGCATTCAGTTGCATTTTTCAAATTCTTGTATGTAGGTCTGATGGTGTGGGTCTCAAACACACTAATTTCATAATCTACAAATGGGTTTTACTAAAGAATTGGAATTCAAGACTGAAACCTTCCTTTCTGTGTGTAGATTATGTTGGTATAGGTCCCAGACATTGGCTACTATGATCTAAGACCGGTTTTACCAAAGACTGGAAATCAACACTGAAAACCTTCCTTTCTTATTTATATGTAGGTCTGTTGGTCTGGGTCCTAGACATAGCTACCATGATATAAGCCTGGCTGTACTAAGACTAGGTGTTCAACACTGAAGACCTTCCTTTTCTTGTACATGGTCTGTTGGTGTGGGTGCCACTAGTACCAGACATAGCTACCCTACGATCTTCAATTGGTTTTTGACTAAAGACTTGAATTCAGCACTGAAAGACCTTTATCTTTCTTGTATGTAGATCTGTTGTTGCAGGTCCCAGACACATCTACCATAATCTACAATTGGTTTTACTTAAGGACCTGAATTCAAGATTTGAAATCTTCCTTCTTTTTTATGTAGATCTGTTGGTGTGGGTCCCAGACACATCTACCATAATCTACAATTGGTTTTGCAGACTTATTGCATTCAACAGTGAAAACCTTTTCTTTTTATCCTCAGATCAAATGTGTCGTCAAGACAGGCTCTCTTGGCAAATCCACCCAAGTTGTCTGAAGAGCAGCTGCAGCAACTTTTGTCCGAGGCCCACTTTCCCATGAGCTCTCAGTTGTTGAAACGCGGGAAGATGATGAAAACCCGCGGACGGTGAGATTCTACCATAAATATTTTCCAACCCTTGCTTACACGCATGTCACATGTCATGTTTTTATTGGCCTCTTATCATCGCTCTCCATAATCTTTTTTTCATTTTGTCGGACAAGCTTCCGTGTTGTTACTTTTGTTTCAAAACTGGTGAAAAAGTTCACAATCAAGAAATGAGTGAACGCTTATCTTAAGTTAAAATTATTTTTCAATGTATCTCCCTTTCTGTCAGTTTCAGTCTCTGTGTCTGTCTATCTGTCTGTCTCTGCCTGTCTCTGTCTCTATCTGTCTGTCTGTCTGTCTGTCTGTCTGTCTCTCTTTCACTTTGGAATATTCTTAAATCAGTTATTCAATTGCATAAATGTTATAACCTCCATTGATTTTCCAGGAGACGGAAGAACGGAAGTGATAAGAGCAGAGACATGGAAAGCAATTATTGACGAGAGTTTGGACTCACACTCCATCGGAGGAGCCGACTCTTCCACATCCGATTCAGGCACACCGACGTTTGCACTGCATGGCATGACTTATGATGAAAATAATAACCATGGGGATTTATCAGAGGAAGACGGAGCTGAGAGTTTCAATTCATCTTCTGAATTTAGTAGAAGACAGACGAGACAGCGGAATGACGAAGGAGATGCACATACTTTTCCATCAAGCAACAATAACTCTGTGAATAATACTTCCTTCCTAAGATTAACTCATCGAATCCGCTTCAGCGACGGTCGTCACAGTCCAGAGAGTATCAGGTCTGACTGCGCTTCACCAACAAATCTCAGAGAAGTAGTAACATGAGTAATGACTCTGTTCGCTTTCCGAAGATTTCCATCAAATCCCTTTCTCATTCATGCCTCTCAAGGCCTCAATAACAAACCAGAGAAAGCCGCAAACCCTGCATTTGCCAGACAGCCTCTCAAAATGGTGCATAATGACCTCTCAGATATGCGATTGGACAGTTTTTCTGAAGAGGAAAGTAATATTACAGACAGACGTTCACAGAGTAAATTCGCCAGCCATTCCTAAACCTCCACCTGGAAGCAAACCTAAAGATGCTGGTAGAAGAGAATAAAACTCCATAATGGGAGCTTCTTCTGTGTGAATTTTTTTTTTTTAATTTTTTTTTAATTCTGTGACAGAAAGTAATCCTGACCCTCCAAGTGTATTAGGAAAATTTAACAATGATGTGATTCAAATAGGTCACTCTCATTTATAACGCAGGAAAAGTGTTCATTGCTTGCAAAACAGGATTGG
>JAXRKP010001088.1:147500-165000 GCA_037039925.1 Doris montereyensis | reverse complement strand
AGCTAGCTATATCCTGTCTATCTTGTTTCATCGTATAGTATCTCCCTGATCCAAGCAATACAGCTAGCTATATCCTGTCTATCTTGTTTCATCGTATAGTATCTCTCTGATCCAAGCAATACAGCTAGCTATATCCTGTCTATCTTGTTTCATCGTATAGTATCTCTCTGATCCAAGCAATACAGCTAGCTATATCCTGTCTATCTTGTTTCATCGTATAGTATCTCTCTGATCCAAGCAATACAGCTAGCTATATCCTGTCTATCTTGTTTCATCGTATAGTATCTCTCTGATCCAAGCAATACAGCTAGCTGTGTCGTGTCTATCCAGATATTATAATCCTTGCCTTCTCATTATATAACCCCAAAGAATTTTGACTGCTTTTTCATTGTGTTCGTGGTTTGTTTGGGGGTTTTTTAGCGCTCTTTTGGTTTCAGCCTCCTGTAGTATCTGGTCATTTGTTTACCTTACCGTCCACGGTAATCTCAACATACGTCTCAAAAACAAAACAAAATTATGTTGCTTCCAGTTTCGTTTTTAAGTTGGCATTAATTGTCCAGATCTCACAAACATATTATAAGTAGGACTGGTTCTATGTAACATTGACGTATTCTCTTGCTGAGGGCAGCGGACTATAAATCCCATCTTAACAATATTATGGTTCATCGCTATCTTGTCATATATCATAACGTGTATGTACATTTCTTTTCTTGCTTTCTCAGTTTATTTTATTTTTGTGTGGGTTTTTTTGGGGGGAATCCAATGAGTTTTATCACATTTTTACTAATAGTCTTTTCATATTTCCTCTTCTTCGTCTGCAGGCACGTACCAGGGCCAATGGTATCGGGGTACGCGGCACGGCTACGGCGTACGGCAGAGCGTCCCGTACGGCCTGGCCTCCCACTACCGTCCCAAGGCCATGAGAGCGTCCTTGACCTCTCTCCGGTCCGAGAACGAAGACGAGCTGGTGGTCAAGTCGCGCGACAAGAAGCTGGACGAGAGCCGGGGCGGGTTCGTGCTCAAGGCCAAGTCGGACGAGACCCCGCCCACCAGGCGGCGCTCCATCTTCGACAAGCAGGGCCGCTCCAGCCTCCGGAAGACGCTCATGTCCGGCCTGAAGCTGAAGAAGCAGAAGAGCACCGGCGACATCAACGACTCGCCCAAGCGCCAGACGGGCTCGGTGCGCTCCACCATCTCCAACATCAGCCACGTCAGCGCCGACTCGAGCCAGTCGGGCGTGACGACCGCCTCCGTCTACACGGACAGCAACCTGAGCTTCGTCAGCCAGGACGACATCACGGACGTCAACGTGACGGAGACGTACATGGGCGAGTGGAAGAACGACAAGCGCTCGGGTTTCGGCATCAGCGAGCGCTCTGACGGGCTCAAGTACGAGGGCGAGTGGTACAACAATCGCAAGTACGGCTACGGCGTGACGACCTTCAAGGACAACACGCGGGAGGAGGGCAAGCAAGAACAACGTGCTCATTTCGTCGGGCAAGAAAAACAAGCTGTTCCTCATCCGGACCTCCAAGCTGCGCGAGCGAGTCGACAACGCGGTGCTGTCAGCCCAGCGCGCGGCGCAAATCGCTCTCCAGAAGGCCGACATAGCCATCACCAGGTGGGTGCCGCCTTGTTGTTTGTTTACCTGTGTATTACTCTTGTTGTTGTTGTTCTTCTTCTTCTTATTATTATTATTATTATTATTATTATTATTATTATTATTATTATTATTATTATTATTATTATTATTATTATTATTGTTATTGTTATTACTATTATTATTATTATTATTATTATTATTATTATTATTATTATTATTATTATTATTATTATTATTATTATCATCATTATTAGTAGTAGTAGTTGTAGTAGTAGTAATATTAGTAGTAGTAGTAGTAGTAGTAGTAGTAGTAGTAGTAGTAGTAGTAGTAGTATAGTAGTAGTAGTAGTAGTTCTTATTAGTTTTAGTATTATTATTCTTTCTTATTATTTTTATTATTATTATTATTATTATTATTATTATTATTATTATTATTATTATTATTATTATATTATTATTATTATAATTATTATTATTATTATTATATTATTATTATTATTGTCATCATTATTATTATTATTATTATTATTATTATTATTATTATTATTATTATTTATTATTATTATTGTTATTATTATTATTATTATTATTATTATTATTATCAGTATCATGTAATGTTTCTGTGATGATCCTGTACCCTAGTTGTTAGGGGGTGATTGGGGGCGGGGAAGACTTGGTAGTCCAGGGGCAAGGTGTCGGCCTCTCAGCTAAAAGGTAGTGAGTTCGAGCCCCGCCAACGGTTGAAAAATATGGTCGTGTTGTTTCGAGCAAAATCTACCCCTCCCCCTCCCTCTGGTCAAGGTAAGTGGATCGACACGTAGTCCCATCGGAGACGGACGATAAAAAAGGAGGTCCCGTGTGCAGATCACAACACTGTGCACGTTAAATATCCCTTTGGCTGTTCAGATTTGTAGGGCAGGCCGGGCAAAATTAAAAATCCTACCAAAACCCCCGAGATCACCTTAGTTGTCGATGTGGGTAAATCAAATCAAATTTTAAAAACTGATTGTTGGGGGGGCGGTGGTCCAGAGGTAAAAGTGGGCGACTAGCGGGTGGTACTGGTAGGTTCTACTTATTTCTCTTCACTTTCACACTATTACTCATCTTTCTCCTTGCTATTTCCGCTGAATACACTCTGATAGCATCGTGCATATGGTTGGCAGAATGACTTCCAATGAAACAAACCAAACAAACACACACACACACACACACACACACACACAAACTAGAGTCAATGTGTTGCCCTCTCAATCAGAAAGTCGTGGGTTCCAGTCCCCGGCAGGGTGAAAGAAAGGTTTTCTCGAGATTTTTTCGAGTAAAAGAATGTAGTTGTCTCTAGGCCTTTTTCCCATTTTTATATTTTATTTTTGTTTCTCGTTGTTATTTTAGGTTTTTTGGGTTTTTTTGTCCGTCGAAAAATTGCGTTTATGGGTTGTTGTCACACGATTAGCCACCTCCCTCTGGGCGCCATTAGTTTCTGTTCACTATCGGTTGAGTGGTCATTGAAATCATTGTTCCTTTGTCTTCTTTTCACCTGTGAAGAGCGTGCAACACTCGAAGATGTCTCTGTCCTGTCTATCTCCACACCTATTACGATTAGATCTAGGCCTATATTATTATTATTATTCCTCTTGCAAATTCCTTCCTGATTAGTCGCCGATCTAAAAAAAAATTTTAATGTGATATTGTAGTGTAGCTGCATTGTTAATGTTATGAGCTTGTACTCACGATGAACACTGGCACAGGTGGGGAGGGGGAGGGCGAGGAGGGAGGAGGGCTGGTGGCTGGTGCACAACGTTGTACTCTTATTAGGAAGGGTACTTCACTCTACATTTCTTCACTCGACTCAGGCACGAATGAGTACCCAGCTATAGGTAGAGAAAGATATTGTCCGAGTGTTAGTTCCGAAGGCCTATCAGGCTTGTGTACTGTCTTATCCTCACCCGTGGAGTTGAGAAGGGCGTTTAGATGAAATGGCCTGCTGGCGGATAAAGGATATACAGTCGGTGAGCCTGCACTTTGCGAGGATACGGACCAAAAATTCCATTCTTCTTTTTTTTTAACTGCTGTACCCATTCTTTTATATTATTTTTTTATCGCTGTCTGTTTACAGAGTCCTGTTTATCTCACCTTTTCTTCCACTACTGGGCGGGTTGAGGCGGAAGGTTCTGCTGGTAAGGGCTTTCTTCTTGTCTCTCACTCTGACTCTATTACTTATTTATCTTCCATCGTGCTCTTTTTTCCTCTTACTTCAACTTGCAATCACCGCATATGGTGAACAGGGTAAAATGTCAATGGAACAAATAAACAATTAATCCATTCACTGTCGTGGGTGGTCGGCAGGCGCTGGTGTCTGGTAGGTCCCACTTCTTTCCTTTCACTCTTTTACTTACCTGATACATAGATGGATAAATAGATAAATGTATGGGTTGATACATAGGGGGATAAATAGATAAATACATTTCATCCCATTTAGTATGAATGCTACGTAATAGAACTTTAGTTTCCATTACTATTGATGGAGTTAAACAAATACACACACGTACACACACACACACACATACACATACACACATACTCACATACGCACACTCACTGAAATATATCTCAAGTCGGAGGAGACAACCAGACCTCATATGACATTGCTGCGTAACTCGTATTCTTCATTCTGAGCACGTCATGACCTATCCACTTCCATCTTCCTTTGAAAACTTCTGATGACACAATATTATTTATTCTGATGCTTGCTGCAATCTCTCTATTAGAAATTCTATCTTCCCATTTTACGTGAAGTATTCTTCTTAGACATCTTCTTTCAAATCCTGCCAACTTGCTCTCTATACTGTTGTTATTTGTTCTCCAAGTTTCAAATGCATACAGTTGGACTGAGCTTTCTTTCTTTCTTTCTTTATTTATTTATTTCTTTATCAGTTCCCATTCTACCTTTCGATATATGAGTTCAGATGCCCGAGATGATCTTTCTCCAGGATGCCCTGTCCTGGCATTTTCTGTTTCCTTCCAAAAAAAATTAATTTATATGTTTCAATGCCTCTTTTATATCTTCTTCCCACTTTCTCCGAGGTCTGCCTTTTGGTCTTTTACCTTGGGCTTTAGCACTGTATACTGATTTAGCTATTCTATTGTCATTCATTCTGTTTACATGCCCAATCCATCTTAATCGATTTATTTATATCGTAGGACTGAGCGAACACTGGAATTGTATAATTTCAATTTTTGGTTTGACTGAGTAGCTTTTGTTTTTCCAAATGAGTCTCTCAGCTTCTGGAACGCTGAAGTGGCTGATGTTATTCTTTGTGATTATTTCTATTTTTGTGATTTTTATTTATTCTTGTGACTTTATTTATTTTGATTTTATGTGACTATTCATTTATTCTTGTGACTATTTATTTATTCATTTATTTATTCTTGACTATTTCTTTATTCTTGTGACTATTTCTTTTTCTGTTCGAATCCTAGTAACGCTAGGTCCGACATTGTGTTCCTTGGGAAAGACGCTTAACACGCATTTTCCCCACTTGACCCAGGTGCAAATCAGTACAAGCACTAGCTTGGGAGTAAAAAAACCTGCGTCAGACTAGTGTCCTGGCCAGGAGATGATTATCACCACTTGTTCCGCTTTACGCTATTAAAACCGGGATAAACTCCGGCTCTATGGGCCGTAATGGCATCGAAGGAACTACCATGCTGCCAAAGGTATTTCAAACTTGTTTACCTACTCTAGGTCATTGTCGTTCACTCTTAAATGTGTTTTTGTTTGTCTTGACCTGATCGTAAATACTTGCTTTACAATTTAACAACTGATTAATTTTTTTTAAACTTTGTTTCCCCTCTCAGAATGGCGAATGCGAAAGCCAAAGCAGAAGCTGCAGACATGGCGTCGGAGAGAGCGCGGAACGACAGCGACCTGGCCAGACTCAAGGCAAAGGAATACGCCCCTGAATTTCATCAACCAGGTAAGACACACAGCATGATGACTTGTGACGTGACGTCATTGTGTGCTTGGCCAGGCGGTGTATGTAACGAAGCCGTATTTAGTGTTGTGAGCGGTAATTTTACACTGTCACATCCAAATATTCACGGTCACATCCAAATCTTCACAGTCTCATCCAAATCTTCACGGTCTCATCCATATCTAATCTTCACGGTCTCATCCAAATCTCATCCAAGTCTTCACGGTCACATCCAAAACTTCACGGTCACATCCAAAACTTCACGGTCACATCCAAATCTTCACGGTCACATCCATCCAAGTCTTCAAAAACGGTCACATCCAAAACTTCACGGTCACATCCAAGTCTTCACGGTCACATCCAAAACTTCACGGTCACATCCAAGTCTTCACGTCACATCCAAAACTTCACGGTCACATCCAAAACTTCACGGTCACATCCAAATCTTCACGGTCACATCCAAACTTCACGGTCACATGCAGAACTTCACAGTCACATCCAAATCTTCACGGTCTCATCCAAAACTTCACGGTCTCATCCAAAACTTCACGGTCTCATCCAAAACTTCATGGTCAATCCAAATCTTCACGGTCACATGCAAATCTTCAACATCTAAATCTTCACGTAACATCTAAATCTTCACTGTCATGCAAATCTTCACGTAACATCTAAATCTTCACGTAACATCTATATCTTCACGTAACATCTAAATCTTCACTGTCACATGCAAATCTTCACGTAACATCTAAATCTTCACGTAACATCTATATCTTCACGTAACATCTAAATCTTCACTGTCACATGCAAATCTTCACGTAACATCTAAATCTTCACGTAACAACTAAATCTTCACATAACATCTAAATCTTCACTGTCACATGCAAATCTTCACGGTCACAGCCAAATCTTAACGGTCACAGCCAAATCTTCGTGGTCAAAGTCAGAACATCATGTTCTAAGTCAAAATATCATACATCATGTTCAAAGTCAAAACATCCTGTTTGATATCAAAACATCATGGTTTAAGTCAAGACACTATGTTCGCTGTCAAAACATCATGGTCAAAGTCAAAACACCATGTTCTATGTCACAATATCATGGTCATTGTCAAAACATTCTGTGGATTGGGGCGGGGGGGGGTATTTGTGTGTGTGTGTGTGTGTTTGTTTGGGGGTTTTTTTTATTTAGTGTTTTGTGTCATGTTTGTGGGTTTTTTTGCGAGTTCATAGTTTGATTTCATTTGATTTTTACCCACATCCACAACTCAGATGATCTAGGGGTTTGTGGTACTAGTAGGATATTTTTATTTTTATTTTTTGGGTTTAGATGTCGATCCACCTACCAAGACCAGGAGGCGGAGGGGAAGGGGGGCTGGGTTTTGATTAAAACGTTATATATATATATATATATATATATATATATATATATATATATATATATATATATATATATATATATATATATATATATATAGAGATAGAGAGAGAGAGAGAGAGAGAGAGAGAGAGAGAGAGAGAGAGAGAGAGAGAGAGAGAGAGAGAGAGAGAGAGAGAGAGAGAGAGAGAGAGAGAGAGAGAGAGAGAGAGAGAGAGAGAGAGAGAGAGAGAGAGAGAGAGAAGAGAGAAAAGAAGGCCCAGTACGTAGGAAGATAAATGGAAAGATATAATATAGAATGCTACCTCCTGCCAATTAATTAAAGATATTACATGGAGTATTCATGTATTTGAGTATTTTATCCAAACCGACACATGCACACAAACACACACACACCAAAGCCCAACGATGTGTCATAATTCCTTTCTTTTTTTCTCATCTCCCCCACTTCCCCCCCACCCCCATCTCCCTTTACACACACAAATACACACACACACCCAGGCTCTGACATCATCAAGAAGCAGCTGGAAAACAATGAGCTTGAGTACGATTTCAGTCATGTGGCCAACATGGTCAACCACCAACCGCATCGATCCAAATCTCTCAACCCACAGAACCCTCATGGCCACTTTGAGGGGCTGGACCCAGTGTGGCACTCACACCCTGGCTCCCCTCCACGGTGACATGGGTGGGGGTGGGGTGGTGGTGGAGGCGGTGGCGGTGGCGGTGGCGGCGGCGGTGGTGGTCCGCCGCGCCACCACGCCAACGACTACAGCCATCATCAACAACAGCTCCTCAGTCTGACGGGCGGCGGCCTCGGGCGCCACCGCCCGGCGGGGATCAGATGCAAGCCATCAACATCAACCAACACTCCTCGCAGCCCGTCGCTGAAGGTGCGCCGGTACAGCTTTCTCGCCGGGTCGCGCCGGGGTCGCGGCTTCAGCGAGATCTTCAACTCCACCATCCTCAACGATCACTTTGATCAGTACACAGCCGCCGACAGCGGCATCGACGAGGACGGCCTGGGGACCACCACCACCACCTCCTCCTCCTCCACCAGCGCCGCCTCTCCGAACGGCAACAACCACAACCACAACCCAAACCACCACCACCACCACCACCACAGCAACAACAGCAACAGCAACAACAATCCCCATTCGCAGAGCAACCACAACCCCCGCCTACGCCAGCCGCCTGCCAACCCATCCCCAGATTCCGGCGTCTCCGATTCAATGGAGGACGACTCCAGCAAGAACAGATCTCTCCAGCGGAGACGCACCATGCCTTGCATCGTAGGGGACACTGCCGACTCCGGCAACGGCAAGGAGATCATGGTGGCCGCCAAGCAGTCCCTCGTCGACCGCGAGACGGCACACAGCAGTGAGAATCTCACTCATAAAAACCCTGATACATTCATCATCGAGAACGGTATACGCAAGCGCATCCAAGCCGAGGTACACTCCAGTCCGGCTCGGAACCAGGGCGTGCTCCCCAAGGAGTACAAATTATTGGACAATCGGTTGCACAGGGCGCCTGGCGGCGGCGGCGGCGGCGGTGGCGGCGGCGGCGGCGGGAGGGGGCCTCGGCGGCTCCATGACGGACAAGAGGGGCAGTCTTCCAGACCTTAAGAACGTGACCTCTGTGAAATCCATGTCCCGACGTGAGGCTTACCAGTTGGGCAATACACGCCGGGAGGAGATAAGGCGCCTTCAGGATTTAGCAGAGCGAAGGAGGCAGGGAGATATGTCTGTTATACTAGGAGACGTGAGGGTAAGTGTTTCAATACCGTTGTAGACGTCCGTAAGTTCTTTAATAGTAGAAGTTTGCAAGTTTTCGATTGTAAGAGGTTCGTAAGTTTTCATTAGTTTCGTACAAGTTTTCATTAGTACAAGTTCGTACGGTAAGTTTTCAATATTAGAAGTTGGTAAGTTTTCAATATTAGAAGTTGGTAAGTTTTCAATATTAGAAGTTGGTAAGTTTTTCAATATTAGAAGTTGGTAAGTTTTCAATATTAGAAGTTAAGTTTTCAATATTAGAAGTTGGTAAGTTTTCAATATTAGAAGTTGGTAAGTTTTCAATAGTAGAAGTTCGTAAGTTTTCAATAGTAGAAGTTCGTAAGTTTTCAATAATAGTTCGTAAGTTTTCAATAATAGAAGTTCGTAAGTTTTCAATAATAGTTCGTAAGTTTTCAATAGTAGAAGTTCGTAAGTTTTCAATAGTAGAAGTTTGTAAGTTTTCAATATTAAAAGTTCGTAAGTTTTCAATAGTAGAAGTTCGTAAGTTATCAATATTAAAGTTTGTAAGTTTTCAATAGTAAAAGTTCGTAAGTTTTCAATAGTAGAAGTTCGTAAGTTTTCAATATTAAAAGTTGGTAAGTTTTCAATATTAAAGTTCGTAAGTTTTCAATACTGAAAGTTCATACAATTCTAGTAAGATTTTCAATATTATAGAAGTTTTCATAATGAATGAATTTTCAATATTAGAAGTTGATAAGTTTTCAATCATTTTTGAAAGTTCCAAGTTTTCAATAGTAGATTTAAAAGTTTTCAATATTCAAACGACCTTCCCAGCCTCTGAGTTTTCAATAGTAGATGTTCGTAAGTTTTCAATACGATACGATATTATGATATGATATGTAAGTTTTATAGTTAAAAGTTCAAGTTTTCAATATTAAATTTGTAAGTACAATAAAATTCGTAAATTTCAGATTAAAAGTTCTAAGTTTTCAATACTGTTGTAGAAGTTCATACAATTCTAGATCTAGATCTAAAATCTACATCAAATTATAGATCTACATCTTATAATGAATGAATGTGCATATTGATTATTCTAGGTTCAAATTTTTAAATTCTAGATTGTGTTAAGATTTAAAATCATTTAAATTAAATTCTACAATCTATATGATACATTTAAATCTACATAAAATTCTAAATCTATATTTAAAATCTGTTAAAATTCTAGATCTACATCTAAAATCTACATAAAATTCTAGATCTAGATCTAAAACCTACATAAAATTCATAACATTCTAGATCTAGATCTACATTAAATTCTAATCATCTACAACCTACATAAAATTCTAGATCTAGATCTACATCTAACATCTACATATCTACATAAAATTCTAGATCTAGATCTACATCTAACATAAACATTCTATCTAGATCTACATAAAATTCTAGATCTAGATCTACATCTAACATCTAATATCTACATAAAATTCTAGATCTATTCTACATCTAACATCTACTTATCTAGATCTAATTCTAGATCTACATCTACATCTAATTCATCTACTTATCTACATCTACATGAAATTCTAGATCTAGATCTAATCTAACATCTACTTATCTAAAATTCTAGATCTAGATCTACATCTAACATCTACTTATCTAATGAAATTCTAGATCTAGATCTATAACATCTACTTATCTATCTGAAATTCTAACATCAACATCTACTTATCTAGATCTCTAGATCTACATCTAACATCTACATATCTACATAAAATTCTAGATCTAGATCTACATCTAACATCTACTTATCTACATGAAATTCTAGATCTAGATCTACATCTAACATCTACTTATCTACATGAAATTCTAGATCTAGATCTACATCTAAAATCTACATATCTACATGAAATTCTAGATCTAGATCTACATCTAAAATCTACATATCTACATGAAATTCTAGATCTAGATCTACATCTAACATATACTTATCTACATGAAATTCTAGATCTAGATCTACATCTAACATCTACAAATCTACATGAAATTCTAGATCTAGATCTACATCTAACATATACATATCTACATGAAATTCTAGATCTAGATCTACATCTAACATATACATATCTACATGAAATTCTAGATCTAGATCTACATCTAACATATACATATCTACATGAAATTCTAGATCTAGATCTACATCTAACATATACATATCTACATAAAATTCTAGATCTAGATCTACATCTAACATATACATATCTACATGAAATTCTAGATCTAGATCTACATCTAACATATACATATCTACATGAAATTCTAGATCTAGATCTACATCTAACATATACATATCTACATGAAATTCTAGATCTAGATCTACATCTAACATCTACATACCTACATGAAATTCTAGATCTAGATCTACATCTAAAATCTACATATCTACATGAAATTCTAGATCTAGATCTACATCTAACATATACATATCTACATGAAATTCTAGATCTAGATCTACATCTAACATATACATATCTACATGAAATTCTAGATCTAGATCTACATCTAAAATCTACATATCTACATGAAATTCTAGATCTAGATCTACATCTAACATCTACATATCTACATAAAATTCTAGATCTCGATCTACATCTAAAATCTACATATCTACATGAAATTCTAGATCTCGATCTACATCTAAAATCTACATATCTACATGAAATTCTAGATCTAGATCTACATCTAAAATCTACATATCTACATGAAATTCTAGATCTAGATCTACATCTAACATCTACATATCTACATGACATTCTAGATCTAGATCAACATCTAAAATCTACATGAAATTATAGATCTAGATCACAACGGTGTACTCTTAGGAGGGGTACATTCACTCTACTTTCCTCACTTCACTCAGATGTGAATGAGTACTCAGCTATAGGTAGAGAAAGATCTTGTCAGAGTATTAATCGAAAAGCATAACCGGTTTGTGTACTGTATGCCCCCCCCCCACCTTTTCCGGTCGTTAAGAGGGACTTTGAATGAAATAACCTACTGGGGGGGGGGGGCGAATGATGTACAGTCGGTGAGCCTGCACTTTTACGGGGATACCGACTATAAATCCATTTTTTATAATAGTATTATTATGTTCTTATTCTTTTTTAATTCGTTAAAAGAATGGAGTACCCATCAATTTCAAAGAATATTTTCTTACAATTCAGATATAATATATAGTCTTTGATTCTAGTTGATATTTCTTTATGACACTTTAAAGTCGGGTAATGAATTCATAGGCAATTGTTTTTATCGACACGGAAATAGTGTCATCAAAATTTCATGATGTCAATTTTCATGTATTTTAATTCTTGAAGGCATCCAATAAGAACGCTTGTTATTTCAAATCCACGCTAAAAAGCTAAGACCAAAGACAAACAGTGAGGCAAGGGGGCAGGCATGTCAAAAAATGAGGGAAATGACATTAAAATATGTAGTATTAAAACCCCGATGGGAACAAAGACAAGACAAATACAAGGAATGAGCAATAAAAATATAGCACCCCCACCCCCCCATTTAGATTGAACCTGCGACCTCTGTGTCAGCACCCATCGCCTCGGTATGAAAATCAATAGTGCTATCAACTACGCTCCTTACACGTTACTCTAGCACCCTGGTTGGGATGTTTCAGTGTTTATGTATGGGGTTGATTTTATATTGAATTTCATTGAGACACGGCTGATCTCTCAGATTGTTATTTCGCGCGTTTGTGACGTCAGGTGCTTTCTCGACCGTCCGCGCGCTCACTACATAAAGGAGTGAAAATCGATAGCGTTAACTATTACAATCAATCAAATCGGGCAATGGACAGGTGCTTGCACCTGTACGGGACCAGGCGGCCCCGCCCTCCATGAGTCTAATGCCACCTTGCAGGCAGGTCTTGGTTGGCCAAAGGGTGAGGCAGTTCAATTATCGAAGTGGTTATTCGGACCCGGGTCCCATTATTATTGGGACCCGGGTCCCAATAAACACCCACACTATTCGGACACGCTGGGCCTATTAGGACACGGACTATTTATAAAGGACGTCATAACCTAACCCCTAAACCGTGCATGCCCAGAACAATATTATTAGATCTATTGTTTAAGTGCCGGTACCACCCATGTCTCAAAATCCAATAACTTTCCCGGTAGCCTAGTCCATAACATTAATGACGTAGTGTAGCAGCACTAGCACCTACTGGGATATTTACCTATTAAAAAATACTTAAAATGGGTAATAAAAATCGCGACCCGTGCTTCCGAAAATGAGTTCACCGGAAGGTATGAAAGGTTTCCGTTTACTTTTTTTCCGGAACGAAATATGACCGCTAGAAATAGAAGTCGACTTCGCTCAAGGCCGTCAAGATGGCCTTGCTTCGCTACGATTGAAACTGAAATTCCGTGTCTTCAACTTTAATTCTCTAAAAAATATATTTTTAGACATAGATTCTAGATCTGTGTGTCCCAATAAAAACCCGGGTCCGAATAAAACCCACACTAGTGGGACACGCGGGTCCGAATAAACACCCACACTATTGGGACACGGATCCGAATAATGACAGCCTTCAATTATATGCAAAATGGCTTTATTGGCGGTAATATTATACATAAGAAATAGAAGCATGCAGATTTTATTAAAGGAAACAACTTAATAAAACCTGATGAGCTTTTTACCGACATTTCAATAGAAAATACAATGTATTACTAAAATTTCAAATGTTAACTAAGATGGGATTAACAATCTAGTTTGTAATAATCTGCACTTAAACAAAACAAAAAATATGATACACAATTACATGGAGCAAATGGCACAATGACGATCTTCACTATTCCACATCGAAATAAGATTTTTAAATTGATTAAAATTTGTTTCAGATCGTATTTGTTCAGACAATTTGTTCCATGGAACTACAGCGGCATATTTAAGTGATTGTATTCCGAAAGCAGTGGGTCTAGGTTTAGGGATATTGACTACATTTGTAATTATATCTGAAATCATACCTTCTATCTTTAAAGGATATTAAATCTTGGAGACAGGATGGCGATAACTTATGCAAGATTTTGAAAGTCTCAATGGCCATAGCACGCATTCTTTTCACTTCCATGGTTGGAATGGGTGCTTCTTTCTTCCTCTTTAGCTCTGTGGGAAGCTTAGGCTATCAACAAACAATCTCCATATAAGGAGCGTAGTCAGCTCGGTTGGTAGCATGCTTCCTTTTTATAGTGAGGCGATGGGTACCAACGCAGAGGCGAGAGTTCAATCCCCATAGCGGCCAAGATTTGCTTCTGTCTGTCTATTCCTTGTATTTGTCTCGTCTTCGTTCCTGTGGGTCTTTCAGATTATTTAATGGCATTTTCTTCACTTAAAGCTTAGATCAGTGCCACTCAAAGTGGGGTACAAGTACCGTCACCGGTACGTGGCATCGTCACTGGTACGTGCGTACCGTCACCAGGACGGGTGCACCGTCACCAGGGCGGTGTACCGTCACCGGTACATGGTACCATCACGGCACGCGGTACCGCCACCAGGATGTGTACCCTCAATGGCAATGCGGTATCGCCACGGGCATGGTACCGCCACGGCATGCGTGGTATCGTCACCGGCACGCGGTACCATCAATGGGCACGTGATACCATCACGGGTGCGTGGTACCATCACGGGTACGTGGTACCATCACGGCACGTGGTACCATCAACGGTACGTATTACCGTCACGGGTACGCGGTACCATCACGGCAATGCAGTACCATACTGTCACGGTATGTGGTACCATCACGGTACGCGGGTACCATCACAGTGCGTGGTACCATCACAGGTACGTGGTACCATCACGGGTACGTGGTACCATCACGGCAGTGCGGGTACCATCGGGCACGCATTACTGTCACGTGGTACGTCTGGCGTGGTACCGTCACGGGTACGTGGTACCGTCACGGGTACGTGGTACCACGGGTCACGGGTACGTGGTACCATCACGGTACGTGGTACCATCACATGGTACGTGGTACCATCACGGTACGCGGTACCATCACGGGTCACCGTGATACTGTCACGGGTATGTGGTACCGTCCGCGGGTACATCATACCGTCACCGGGTACGGGTATAGTCACTGCGGTACGTACGTACCATCACGGTATGTGGTACCAGCACGGTACATGGGTAATGCATACTTACATGGTAACGCCACCGATACCGCCATGCGTAACGTCACCGTACATGGTATTGTCACCGGTATGTGGTATCGTCACTGGTACGTGGTATCGCCACTGGCACGTGGTATCGTCACTGGTACGTGGTATCGTCACCGATGCGCAGGTACCGTCACCGTACGTGGTATCGTCACCCGGTATGTGGTATCGTCACTAGTACGTGGTATCGTCACTGGGTACGTGGTACCATCATGCACGTGGTATCGTCACCGGTCACGTGGTATTGTCACTGGTACTTGGTATCGTCACTGGTGCGTGGTACCATCGCCGATGCGTGGTATCGTCACCGGTACGTGGTATTGTCACTGGTACTTGGTATCGTCACTGGTACGTGGTACCGTCACCGGTACGTGGTATTGTCACTGGTACTTGGTATCGTCACTGGTACGTGGTACCATCGCGGTCACGATGGTACCATCGCCGTACGATGGTACCATCGCCGGTATGGTATCGTCACCGTACGTGGTATTGTCACTGGTACTTGGTATTGTCACCGGTACGTGGTACCGTCACCGGTACGGTATTGTCACCGGTACGTGAAGATTGATTTATTTATTTATTTTAACTATGCTGGATTGGCTTGCTTGGCTCACCGATCCCTAGCACATTGGAAAAAAAACGCTGCAGTCCACCACATCAGATACATGAGAAGCACTGACTTAGATGGCATCATGACTGAATTGTGGCAACTTCTTCTACGCCTAGCCCCTACAGCGATGTTCAAATGTGAACCTTGAGAAGAGCACTGAATAATTCTAATAATGTTCCTAGTCACCGTAGTGATGTTAAAAAAGTATACGTTTCTTTGAGGAAGCCCTCTGAAACAAAAACACAAATCTAAGGACATTCACCCAAAGATTAGAAGACCTTGATTTTGGCTGATAATGTTTTACTCTTGCCACAGAACATCACAGATACAATATACAATCCAAAACACATCAAGGTCATGACAATGCACAAAAACAAAGGCTAGAAATAAGTGTTGAAAAACAAGAATGATGAGGATAAACAACAAATCGAAATAACCTGTGGGACTTGGCAACACGGAGGTTGAGGATTTACAAGCTTTTCGTACTACAAGCTTTCGTACATCTTAGAAGTAAAATTACGCATGATGGAAACTGTGAAGACGAGATCAAAGAAAAAAACTATCAAAAGCAAGAAAAGCATTTGGATCACTGAGAAAAATAAAACTCATGGAAAATCTCAATTACCACCAAGCTTAGATTCGATAAATCAAATATTCATGCTGTCCTTCTCTATTGTGCTGAATCTTGCAAAACCACAAATGTCTCAGCTGAAAGATGGACATATTATTTCAAAACAAACGTTTGCAAAAAAATCCTCAAGATATTTTTTTTTTGGCCAAACACCATTATCAAACAACGACTTTTAAGAAAAAGAACATCACTGGAGCCAATGAATCTCAGAGTGAACGAAAAATAAGATGGAAGTGGACTGATCACATCTGTAGGAGGAATGCTGATGCCATCCCTAAAGTAGCCTCACATGGACCCCTCAGATGGACCCCAGGATGGACCCCTCAGATGGACCCTCACATGGACCCCTCAAATGGACCCTCAGATGGGGACCCCTCACATGGACCCCTCAGATTGGGACCCTCACATGGACCCCTCAGATGGACCCTCAGATGGGAACCCCTTAGGTAACACGGAAGATAGGTCGCCCGTTAGAGACCTGGATGAGAGAGGAAAAACAGCCTCGAAAAAAGAGATGAAGATCCGGAGAGAGACGTGGGGGCTGATGACAAAAATTGGCATCTGGTCGAGATCAAAGGTGATGCACTGTGTCGGCCTAATGTGTTGCCCACTGTGTCGGCCTAATGTGTTGCCCACTATGTCGGCCTAATGTGTTTGCCCACTATGTCGGCCTAATGTGTTGCCCACTGTGTCGGCCTAATGTGTTGCCCACTGTGTCAGCCTAATGTGTTGCCCAAGCACCACGACGAGAATAAACAAGTGTAGCCGATATGGGGAGGGGATGGCACAATGGCGAAATTGGTACAGTGCATGTCGAAAGGGTCTGGCGATGACATTTATTCGTCAATGTCCAAGTGGTTATTTCTGAAAATAAAATAATACTTGGTTTAGATCTAGAGACATTGTAATCTGGGACACGAGGGAGCGAACTGTCAGCGAATATGATTGCTAGTTATGATTGGATTCGTGCGACAGACCTTGTCAATGAAACTCCTTCAAGGAATGTAGTTAGCTCGGTTGGTAGCACGCTTTCATTTCATGGCGAGGCGATGGGAGCCGACGCAGAATTTGCGGGTTCCATCCTCATGGTGGCCAAGATTATTTTTTTGTCGGTGTATTCCTTGTGTTTGTCGAGTCTTTGTTGTTATAGGGGTTTCAATGGTATTCAATGTCATTTCCTTATCTCTAGCTTAACCACGTCATCCGTGTCCATGCCAGTCAGCAGGTGCTGGAATACGTTTGGCGACCCTCCTACAACTATTTATAGCTGGGGGGGGGGGGGGGGGGGGTTCTTTTGTGACGAACAAAACAAGATTTATTTTTTAATATCACAGCTACCTCTGAGGAACAA
>JAXRKP010001088.1:50000-142500 GCA_037039925.1 Doris montereyensis | reverse complement strand
GACAGAATACAATTTACCCCCTATGTACCCAACTTCGCTGCTGTGTCGACGACAGGAGGGACAGAATACAATTTACCCCCCTCCTAACCTCCGTGTCGACGACAGGAGGGACAGAATACACCACTCCCCTCCACTCCTCCTTCCTCGGACAGGGAATCAAACGCTGGCCTCCTGGGTGGTAGTCAAAATACTCTACCGACTGACCTACCGGCGCCCTCATTTATATACAAAGGAATAGACACAGATAGAGAGAGAAAGAGAGAGAGAGAGAGAGAGAGAGAGAGAGAGAGAGAGAGAGAGAAGAGAGAGAGAGAGAGAGAGAGAGAGAGAGAGAGAGAGAGAGAGAGAGAGAGAGAGAGAGAGAGATAGAGATAGAGAGAGAGAGAGAGAGAGAGAGAGAGAGAGAGAGAGAGAGAGAGAGAGAGAGAGAGAGAGAGAGAGAGAGAGAGAGAGAGAGAGAGAGAGAGAGAGAGAGAGAGAGAGAGAAAACTCTGTGGGCGCCCATAGAAGCAAACAGGCGACCTCTGCATTGGCCCCCATCGCCTTGCCATGAAAAGGGAGCTCATTGCAACTAAAATACTCGCTGTAGGCTCCGATGCTCCGATGCTCCGATGCTCCTTACGTCTTTCGGGGCTTCAATGTTGTTATTTCATGTCATTATTCATCACTATTATTTGATACCTTCCGTTGTTTTGGTTTGTTTTGTTTGGATTTTTTTTTTTCGTGTCACTTTAGTGTTTTGTTTTGTTTGTTTGTTGTTGGTTTTTTTTGGGGGAGGGAGGGCTGGTTTGTTTTGGGTTGTAGTAATTTTCTTTTGTGTTGTGTTATGGTTTTTTGGCTTTTGAAGATTTGTTTTTAATCCTGAGGTTTTTATTTTGTTTTGTTTTTCAAATAGTGAAATTGTTGATGTGAAAGTCACTGCATTATTCTTTACGAGTTTTCCTTATTTTTTTTATTTTTTTTTTTAATGGAAAAAAAAATAATTGTTGAAGGTGCAAAGAAAAAAAGAAAAATATGTGTCATCCCTTTGGTGATGCAAACCTCGCAACTTCTTCTTTTTCCGGATTAAATGTAGGAGGAATTATTGTAGGCCTTAACTAACCCACAAGAAGGAAATGTATGCATGTAGCAGTGTTACACACTTAAATACACCACCACCACCACCCCCACCCCCACCCCTCCCCACCCCATGTTAGCTGTTCTCCTTCATTTTTTCTCTTCTTATAATGTCTCTTACTCTGAAGGTTAGTTTTGTTTCGTTGTTTTGTTTTGTTTTTTCTTTCTTTCCCAAGTTCTTCTCACACATAACGGCAAGATGACATGACGCCAGTGTCTTCTTCATTACTCCGGCCATTATTATTTATATTTGTTATTACAACCTATTATTATTATCATTTTATTATTATTATTATTATTATTATTATTATTATTATTATTATTATTATTATCATTTTATTATTATTATTATTATTTTATTATTATTATTATTATTATTATTATTATTATTAGTAGTAGTAGTAGTAGTAGTAGTAGTAGTAGTAGTAGTAGTAGTAGTAGTAGTAGTAGTAGTAGTAGTAGTAGTAGTAGTAGTAGTAGTAGTAGTAGTAGTATCATTATTATTATCATAATTATTATTATTATTATTATTATATTATTATTATTATTATTATTATTATTATTATTATTATTATTATTATTATTATTATTATTGTTATTATTATTATTATTATTATTATTATTATTATTATTATTATTATTATTATTATTATTATTATTATTATTATCGTGAATATTGTTACACCACAGCAAATAATAGAATGTCCCTTTTCCTGGACCCCATTTTTGTTGTTTTTCTTTCTCCCTTCCTCCTTTTTTGTGGTCTTTTTGACATCATAATGCCCATTCACCCGTCATTTCTTTGTCAAATTATTATCAAACCTATTATGCTTGATCAACTCTCATTTGATAATTTTTTCAGCATATTTCATCATAATGATGATAATAATGTGAATCGTTATCTCCCGTCATTGCGCATTGAAGAAAACATAAGTTATAAAAGCAAAATAATAGAAACAAGGAAAAAAAGTAATAAAACAACTTTAAAAGTACACGAGGTAAAAGACAACTTATATATAGATAATAATAAATATATATATATATATATATATATATATATATATATATATATATATATATATATATATATACACATATATAAGATGAATATATATATAATATATATATATATATGTATGTATATATATATATATATATATATATATATATATATATATATATATATATATATATATATATATATATATATATATATATATATATATATATATATATATTTACATTTATGTATATTTACATTCCTGTGTCACTAACTTTAAAAAGCTTAAGAGAACGTGACTGAAGTGGGTAGTTGGCGGGAGATGCTGGTAGGTCCTACTTCTCTCCTTCTGCTCTTTCAGGTCTTCCTTTCATCTTCTCCTTCCTCTCAATTCAACCTGAGATTGCAGTGGGCGAGGTAAATTCAATCAATCAATCAAACAAACAAACAAACAGACAAACATGAGTGAGACAGTTGTTTGTCTTGACCACATTATGTAATGAAGAATTTCAGATACTGACTTTAAAGCAAATGACAGATACAAGAAAAGGGAGGGGGTGGATTTGGTGTCGACCCACCTTCCTGGACCAAAGGGTGGTTTATACTCGAAGAAAAAAAGTAAAGAAAATTTCCAAACCTGTCGGACACAAACCTATGACCTTTTGGTTGAGAGCACCACACCTTAGCCCAGACCACCGAGCTCCCCCAACCTCCCCCCTTCTTTCACATCAAAAGAAAAATAACATGCAGTTGTGGTTTCAGATATTAAAATTTATCGTTACTAACTAATTTTATGCCTTTTAACATTTTGAATAAAACACTAATATCATTTTCTTCCATATGTTATGATAAGAAAATGATTTAGAGATTAGATAAGAAATTGTCAGCAATTTGGAGGATTTAAGAGAAGAAAAAAAAACAATAAGGACCTTTTTTCTTTAGGTAATAAATTATTGAGATGTATCAGTTTCTCCCTCAAATTTGTCTTTCGTTTTCTTCTTTGTATTTGTTTGTGTCAAAGTCCCAGCATGCAAATGTGCGGTGGTGGGTGCTGCTGGTTAGCAGGTCCTATTTCTGTTTTCTGTCACTCTTTCAAATCTTTCATCTCGCTGGCTGCTTGCAAAATGTGCTCTACAAGCCAAAAACTACTACCACCCCCACCCCCGCCGCCCGCCCTGGTCCAGGTAGATGGATGGATCGACACCTAGTCCCATCGGAGACGGACAATAAAAAAGGAGGTCCCAGTGTGCAGATCATAAAACTCTGTGCACGTTAAAGATCTCTTGCCTGTTTACAGGGCAGTCCGGGCAGAAACAAATTTTAATCCTACCCCCCCGCCCCCCCCCCCCCCCCCCACTCCCGAGAACACATAAGTTGTGGATGTGGGTAAATCAAATCTGGCTGCTTTCCTATAAATTCACCATGATATCACTGCATATGGTGGGCAGGGGTAAATTGCAACAAAGCAAACCAACCAGGCCTGAAAATGCTGAACGTTGTTAGCATGTCGATGAACAGTTGATGGGAGATGCTGGTAGGTCCTACTTCTTTCCTTTCACTCTTTCGCTTATTTTTTTCAATTTTGCTGTTTCCTCTTTAAAAATTCACCATGAGATGGCCACATGTGGTGGATTGTGTAGATTCAATGATTCAAAACACTTAGCACAGTTTCTTTCTAGAGCTACATGAGAGTTGACCTAACAATCTGTTTGATAAAGCAAAGAAGAAAGACAGTTTATCCCTGCTATATATTCCCTTTCTGTCTGTCTGTCTGTCTGTCTGTCTGTCTGTCTGTCTGTCTGTCTGTCTGTCTGTCTGTCTCTCTCTCTCTCTCTCTCTCTCTCTCTCTCTCTCTCTCTCTCTCTCTCTCTCTCTCTCTCTCTCTCTCTCTCTCTCTCTCTCTCTCTCTCTCTCTCTCTCTCTCTCTCTCTCTCTCTCTCTATATATATATACACACACACACATGTGCATACTTTCATATAATGAAAGTATGCACATGTGTGTGTGTGTGTGTGTGTGTGTGTGTGTGCGCGCGAGATAGATAGATAGACAGATATATATATAGAGATAGACATATATATATATATACATATATGTCTATCTATATATATATGTCTATCTATATATATATATATCTGTCTATCTATCTATCTCACGCACACACACACACACACACACACACACACATGTGCATACTTTCATTCTCTTCACATGTCCATCTGTTTGTCTATCTACGGCCTATATTATATTTACCTGTTATAGTTGTTATAGGCATCTATAATCTATAGATAAAGGTCATCGTTTGTGTCTGAATCGAAATTACTGTCATTTTGTAGCTGATTGGTCCAGGCCACTCCAACCACCATTATTATTATTAGTAGTAGTAATATTATTAGTATTATTAGTATTATTAGTAGTATTAGTAGTATTATTATAAGTATTATTATTAGTATTATTAGTATTATTAGTAGTATTATTATAAGTATTATTATTAGTACTATTAGTATCATTATTATTATTATTATTATTATTATTATTATTATTATTATTATTATTATTATTATTATTATTATTATTATTATTATCATTTATTATTATTATTATTATTATCATTATTATTATTATTATTAATATTATTATTATTATTATTATTATTGTTATTATTATTATTACTACTACTCCTGCTGCTACTACTACTACCACTTACACTACTACTACTATCACTAGTCACTACTACTACTACTACTTTTACTACTACTACTACTACTACTACTACTACTACTACTACTACTATTTACTACTACTAATACTACTACTACTGCTACTACTACTACTACTACTACTACTACTACTACTACTACTACTACTACTACTACTACTACTACTACTACTGCTACTTCTCTTGGACAAGATATGATTTGACTTCACACGTCTGAGGATATTTTGAACTTTCATCATTCTGCTTTCATAAAAAGAAATTAGCAGTAACTACGCTCACTCGTATTTTATGGAAGAAAAAAAGTGTTGAGTGGTATTTCTCTACATTAGATCTCAGATATTATGTCTGGTCAATAATGCGCCTAAGCCAAATTTTAAATCATTTAGAGAAAGGTATCAAAAACAATAAAGATATTGGCAGATCTTTTAGAGAAAGGTACCAAAAACACTATGGGTTTAGACAGATCATTTAGAGAAGGTACCAAAAACACTATGGATTTAGACAGATCATTTAGAGAAAGGTACCAAAAACATTATGGATTTAGACAGATCATTTAGAGAAAGGTACCAAAAATACTATGGATTTAGACAGATCATTTAGAGAAAGGTACCAAAAACACTATGGATTTAGACAGATCATTTAGAGAAAGATACCAAAAACACTATGGATTTAGACAGATCATTTAGAGAAAGGTACCAAAAAATACTATGGATTTGGGCAGATGACTTTGAGAAAGTTTCAAACGGCAAAAAATACTATGGATTTAGACACTCCCAGGATGACTTTTCTTTTCTTTCTTTTTTCTCCGCGAATAATTTCAAGTTTTGTCAAATGAGGACCGTAAGTAAATACTGTATATCTGTGATTTATTTCTGGTAACATCGTTCTGTTTGAGTGCCTTTTATCTGGTACATCTCCCTGTAGTGTAAGCATGTGACTTCCTTTTCTTTATCTGGTAACTTTTTCTCCGGTAACACAATGAATAATCTGGTAACTAGTTTCGTTTGGTCACGAATGAGGACATACATGTAGGTAACACAACGCCTATATCTGAAATGACCCTGTAGTGTATCTTCCATTAATGCCTGTGGTGTATCTGGTAACACAATGAGTGCCTGTAGTGTATCTGGTAACACAACGAGTGCCTGTAGTGTATCTGGTAACACAACGAGTGCCTGTAGTGTATCTGGTAACACAATGAGTGCCTGTGGTGTATCTGGTAACACAACGAGTGTCCTGTAGTGTATCTGGTAACACAACGAGTGCCTGTGGTGTATCTGGTAACACAACGAGTGCCTGTGGTGTATCTGGTAACACAACGTGGCTGTAGTGTATCTGATAACACAATGAGTGCCTGTGTATCTGGTAACACAATGAGTGCCTGTGGTGTATCTGGTAACACAACCTGAGTGTATCTGGTAACTGAGTGCCTGTAGTGTATCTGGTAACACAATGAGTGCCTGTGGTGTATCTGGTAACACAATGAGTGCCTGTAGTGTATCTGGTAACACAACGAGGGCCTGTGGTGTATCTGGTAACACAACGAGTGCCTGTAGTGTATCTGGTAACACAATGAGGGCCTGTGGTGTATCTGGTAACACAACGAGTGCCTGTAGTGTATCCGGTAACACAATGAGTGCCGGTAACACAATGAGGGCCTGTGGTGTATCTGGTAACACAATGAGTGCCTGTAGTGTATCTGGTAACACAATGAGTGGCTGTGGTGTATCTGGTAACACAATGAGTGCCTGTGGTGTATCTGGTAACACAATGAGTGCCTGTAGTGTATCTGGTAACACAATGAGTGCCTGTAGTGTATATGGTAACACAATGAGTGCCTGTAGTGTATATGGTAACACAATGAGTGGCTGATCTGTGCCAATGTGGTGTATCTGGTAACACAATGAGTGCCTGTAGTGTATCTGGTAACACAATAGTGCCTGTAGTGTAATCAAGTGCACTGGGCTGGTCATCCACCAACTGCTCTTCCGTCAGGTTGGACGGCTGGCGGATGCTGTGCTGCCATAGTGCTGGTAGGTCCCTACGTCTTTCCTTTGGCTTTTTCGCCTATTTTTTTAACCTTCCTGTTTCCTCTTTAATTCCCATCCCAGATCGCTTTTTTTCACTTGTTATCACTAACCAGCACTACCCCTCCGCCCCCCCCACCTACCTACCCACCCCATCCACACACAGCCTTAACTACCCCAATCCCACAATTACCTACCCCCCCCATAAATCTCACCTACCCCTATTCCAAACCTACCCACTCTGACGGTACCTGCCAAACAGCCACTAAATACCCATTCCTCCTTCCTCCTCCCACCCCATCTAATCAACAAATACCCAAACCTCATCAAATATAAATTGTTGCTGTTGTTGCTATTATTATTGAAAGTTTATATATAAACTAATTAGTTTGTCCAAACTGAACTTCTTTTTGTTTACGGTAAAAAGTAAACGAGTTTTTTTTTTATCTTGTTAAAATTGATATTTGATGTTTCTAGATATCTTAATAAGAAAATTAAATGTACCTCAAAATGTGACTCTGAAAGAACGAAAGTTTGAACTTCTGAAGTAAATAATTTCAGTTAATTTTTTTACGAATCTAATCATCAAATAAGTCACTTTGACTTTGAGCTGCTGTACAAGATTGAGTGTTCAGTGGCAACTAATTGATTGGTGCGACAGTTTATTTATTTTTCATGCCAAATCCCCGTTTCGTGTTGCTTTTTTTTTCGTTTTATTTCAGAAATTACCCCCCACCCCCACCCCCCCCCCCCACCCCGCCGCCTTGCCTCTCCTTCCCCATCCAGGTATTTCAGAAAGTGAGTTTGGTGTCCAGCGTTTGTTTATTTCATTGGACAAAAGATTGTTTGTAGTTTGACCTGCGCACAATAAAAAGAAAAGAAGGGGACATTCTGGGATTCCTACACTGTCTTTTTCTGTATTCACATGTTGATTTTTTGGCTTTTATTGTGTAAAATGATAAAATTTTAAAAAATTGTGACCAAAATTGTGATGCATAAAGTGCCTAATTTACAACCGAGTTGTTTGGAATCCATAGCCTGCTTCTCCGATGATGTATTCCTAGGCGACCCAGTGGTCGGTTTGGCTGATGGACAAATTGATCTGGAGTTACCTATCTTTACATGTTTTGTTTTGTTATTGTTTTGTTTGGGGTTTTTTTTTAGTTTGGAAAGAGGAGGAGGAAGAGGAGGAGGAGGAGGAGGAGGAGGAGGAGGAGGAGGTCTTTGTGGACTTTTTGGTTGTTTTTTGGGGGTTTTTTTTGTTTTTTGGGGGGGAGGAGGGGGGTTTCTTCGAATATATTGTTTTTTGTTTTAAAACTGGCTATTATTGTTTATATATAAATATATATATGGGTGTTTTGTTGTTGTAATGTTGTTGTTGTTTTATCAATTTGGGTCATGTTTTTGAGTTGTGACGCCCACCCCCCATCCACCCCTTCCACCCCTCCTACCCTTTTGCTTGACTAATATTTTTTTTGTTTCCAGGAAGAGTTGTTTGATGATGTGACTTTTCTTTCTTTCTTCCATGTGAAGTGAAACAATTATAAACTGACTTGCCAATGCTGTGTGGCGTCGAGGCCAAGCGGTTGGGCTACCGGACTAGAGGATCATGAGGTCCCAGGTTCGAATCCTGGCAAAGCTACGCCCGACGTTCGTGTTCCTTGGGAAAGACGCTTAACATACATTTTCCCTACTCTACCCAGGTGATAAATGGGTACACAAGCAAGCACTAGCTTGGAAGTAAAAACCTGCGTCAGACTAGCGTCCTGTCCAGGTTGTGATTATAATTTATCGCTTGTTTCTGTTTGACGCTAAACTTGGGATAAATTCCGACTCTAGGGGCCATAATGGCCTCGAAAGTTCTTTACCTTTGCCACTGCCAGTCATGCTGTGAGTTTCTTAGTGATATTGATGACCTTGTTTTTTTGTGATTGCAAAAAATGCTTTTATTTAATAAAAAATGCTTACAGTTTTAATGACTTATATATATAATATTATATATATTTATAATATATATTATATATATATATATATATATATATATATATATATATATATATATATATATATATATATATATAATATATATGTATGTATGTATGTACATGTATGTGAAATGCACCACTCTTCAGAAGGAGAAAACGTAGAAAAACAATATATTATTATTATTATGATTATCATAATCGTAAAATAGAGCAAGGAGAGCCAAAGTCTATTTATATCGTTCTTATCAAGTTGGATCCATTCAAACCAATTAATCTGTGATGACGTAGTTAAATTGTTTTAGATTTTTATATATTATATCTATTCTTCAGTCATAATTTTTATTTTTTTATTTTACCTGCTCTCTCCTTCTGGAATGTTTATTCATATCACCTTTTCATTCGTCTCCCTTTTCTTCTCATTTTTAAAGATCTCCCCTGTACTTTATAATACACCTTATGTTTTTACCCTATTGTCTCTGCCGAATTAACGCTTTGACTGTCTATAAACAATCTCTGCCGAATTAACGCTTTGACTGTCTATAAACAATCTCTGCCGAATTAACGCTTTGACTGTCTATAAACAATCTTCTGCCGAATTAACGCTTTGACTGTCTATAAACAATCTCTGCCGAATTAACGCTTTGACTGTCTATAAACAATCTCTTAACCGAATTAAAACAATCTTTGACTGTCTATAAACAATCTCTGCCGAATTAACGTCTATAAACAATCTCTGGAATTAACTGTCTATAAACAATCTCTGCCGAATTAACGGTTTGACTGTCTATAAACAATCTTCTGCCGAATTAACGCTTTGACTGTCTAAAACAATCTCTGCCGAATTAACGCTTTGACTGTCTATAAACAATCTCTGCCGAATTAACGGTTTGACTGTCTATAAACAATCTTCTGCCGAATTAACGCTTTGACTGTCTATAAACAATCTCTGTCCGAATTAACGCTTTGACTGTCTATAAACAATCTCTGCCGAATTAAGGTTTGACTGTCTATAAACAATCTCTGCCGAATTAACGCTTTGACTGTCTATAAACAATCTCTGCCGAATTAACGGTTTAACTGTCTATAAACAATCTCTGCCGAATTAACGGTTTAACTGTTAATAATTGAAGACAAAATCAACTGTGATTAAATTTTGAGAAGTTGCATGTGTCTTACGATCATTTTTTTTATGCTTCATGTATATATGCCATGGCACCCAATGTGTAACATAATAATATCACATGTTGTGAAAATGGGATCTTTCTCCTTATCATATTCGTTACAATCTGAGGTGGGGGTGGAGGGGGAGGGGGGGGAGAGAATTTTAAAAATCAACTTGACTGATAATGAACAATTAATTTTGTTTGTGAAAACCGTTTTCAGTCATGGCCAATATTTAGATTACACTGAACTGACACATGACATCACCGCCAACTGTTGTGCCTAGAGGCTGTGCTCCTTGACTAAAATAGTATGACATAGCTCCCAATCACAGCAATTTCATTGACGTTTAGCAATGATGAATTTTGATGCTAGTACAGAATTGTTCATAGCTCTCTACTTTTTGGAAAGTCGTAAAATCCTTCTAGAAGTCTAAGATTCCCCTACTTTTTTTCTTTCTTTTTTTTAAAATATGTATTTCCTCTCAGAAACATCATGAAAAATGTTGACTCATCACTGACTAAGCCTAACATTAACACATCATCTTGGCTGCTAAGACATTTATATAGTTTATTGCTTCCTCATATATGATATAGTATATATATATATATATATATATATATATATATATATATATATATATATATATATATATATATATATATATATATAAATATATACATATATATATATATAGACTTATATTTAAAAGTGTTATTTAAGCGGCAGTAGTGTTGTTTCAAATAAATGTAACCTTTACACAGAAGGAAACAGAAAATGACTGGACGGACACGAAGAGGGTAGCCTGAAGAAGAGTATTTTAACCCCTTCACTTAAAGGTTGAATTGGAACTGATAAAGAAACAACGGAAGAAAAATGATGATTTAATACCCAAGTTATATGTATGAACATAAAGAAAAAAACTGGAAAAAATATGGTATCACAACCCCATTGACTTCTTGACAACCTCCTAGAATAACTTTTTTTTTTTTTAATCCCTGAAATCCTGCATCCACTGTCTGGAACTCACTGTCTACAAAAAAAAACAAAAAAACAGAAACTCTACTAACCACACAACTTTCTTTCAAATCAAATTAAATCAAATCAAATCAAATCAAATTTTAACACAGAACTATTCCGGCTAGCGTATTATTGTTGTTCATCACCGTATGCCACTGTGTCATTTCTGTGAAGCGCCGTAGAGCATGTGCAATGGATTGATTAAGTGCAGTGCACTATACAAGTGACATCGTACTAGTGATAATAGTGATATAAAATGTCCAAAGATTTGTTGGTTTACTGGGTGCTGGAGAGCTATGATGAGTGCAGCTGAGGTACAGATATTGTCACCGACTCTTCTTACACGATTTAGTCTTATTATCCAGTTTACCACGGGTTTGAAATGCTGTTACCATGTTAGTTGTTGATGATCTGTTTCAAATCATACCATTGATATATAAAAGAGCACAATTGAATCCATCGACCTCTGAAAACTAATTTGATTTTAGTGTAGCTTAATTATGGATTTCAGCTTGGTCATGATAGAACGTTATGGCGGAGTGAGAAAATTTGATCAACAAGAGCATTTTAATTTTATTTTTTAATTTTAATTCTTGTCTTGGCTTCTTGTTTCACGTTCAAGTTTTGATTGTTGTGATCTGATAATAATAATAATAATAATAATAATAATAATAATAATAATAATAATAATAATAATAATAATAATAATAATAATAATAATAATAATAATAAAAATAATAATAATAATAATCATAATAATAATAATAGTAATACTAATAATAACAATATTAATAATAATATTAATAATAATAATAATAATAATAATAATAATAATAATAATAATAATAATAATAATAATAATAATAATAATAATAATAATAATAATAATAATAATAATAATAATAATAATAATAATAATAATAATAATAATAATAATAATAATAATAATAATAATAATAATAATAATAATAATCATAATCAGAAGAAGAAGAAGAAGAAGAAGAAGAAGAAGAAGAAGAAGAAGAAGAAGAAGAAGAAGAAGAAGAAGAAGAAGAAGAAGAAGAAGAAGAAGAAGAAGAAGAAGAAGAAGAAGAAGAAGAAGAAGAAGAAGAAGAAGAAGAAGAAGAAGAAGAAGAAGAAGAAGAAGAAGAAGAAGAAGAAGAATAATAATGATAATAATAAGAAGAAGAAGAAGAAGAAGAAGAAGAAGAAGAAGAAGAAGAATAATAATAATAATAATAAATAATAATAATAATAATAATAATAATAATAATAATAATAATAATAATAATAATAATACCATAATACCATAATAATCATACCTCCTCTGATTGAACTCACGCACTATCTTGAATGTGAAGTTAGAACAACGTCTTCAAGAACCTCTGACTCAGAACGGCGATGCCCTTCGCTAAAGACTTGAAGCCCTTGTTCCTCCTAGTTGTTACAATTTTTGATGAGTTTTTAATTTGTTTGGTTTTTTCTTTTGCATGTAAGACAAGGAGGAGCCTATCACATTGTATCTTAACACTTAAGAGAAATGCCTGTCCTCTTCATAACGGTGAATATATAAGACTACGAAAAACATGTACTAAACTAAGGAGGTTTCTAATGTAATATTGATAACAATAGGCATGGCATCATTGTCCGACCATTAGACAGAGATTGAACAAGAGACAGAGATTGAACAAAAAGACATAGATTAAACAAGAGACAGAGATTGAACAAGAGACAGAGATTAAACAAGAGACAGAGATTGAACAAGAGACAGAGATTGAACAAAAGACATAGATTAAACAAGAGACAGAGATTGAATAAGATGAGATTGAACAAGATTGAGAGATTGAACAAGAGACAGAGATTGAACATGAGACAGAGTTGAAAAAAATGACACATAGATTGAAGATGAGACACAGATTGAAGATGAGACAGATTGAACATGAGACAGAGATTGAACATGAGACAAAGATTGAACATGAGACTAATTGAACATGAACAGATTGGACATGAGACAGAGACATGAGACAGAGATCGAACATACAGAGATTGAACATGAGACAGAGATTGGACATGAGAGAGAGATTGAACATAAGACAGACTACAAACATGAGACAGAGTACAAACATGAGGTAGAGATCAGGCCTATGTGAATCATTCATGTAAAGTAAAAGAAACTAGACTTTTTTCTTTTTTCACACTTGAAACTTGACTAGTTTATAGAATCCATTTGTTCTACTCTGGCTTTTTGTTTGTTTGTTTGAAGTTCATTGTTTTTTAATTTAATAGGTTTATTAGCATTTGTATTGTGAATAAAAGAGTTAATGAAATTTTATTTTACTCTTGATTAGAATTTGTTTTTTCTTTTTGTTTTGTTTTCTCAGATGCCATTAATTAAAACCTTTACTTCTTTTTTTTTTTTCCTTTTTTTTCTTTTCTTTTTTTTACAATATCCACTATAGTGTATAGCAAAGCATTTCTCTTGTTTAGCCCTAACCAAACCAACCTTAGTAACGCTCTTCTCTAACCACACCATTGCCAACCACCCCACACCCTTTTTGCCCTCCCCCCCACTTTGTCCCACCCCTTTACCCCTACCCCTTGTGCTTCTATGATAAAATTTAGATTAAATATGTTTGCTAGGGGGTCGTTGTTTTTTCATGATTTCCTATTCTTCTAATTGTTTTCATGATTTCCTATTCTTCTTCTTATCTGACATTGTTTTCATGATTTCCTATTCTTCTTCTCATCTGACATTTTTTCATGATTTCCTATTCTCCTTCTCATCTGACGTTTTTCATGATTTCCTATTATTATTCTAGCTCCTTGTCATCTGACACTTTTTCATGATTTCCTATTATTATTCTCATCTGACACTTTTTCATGATTTCCTATCATTATTCTCATCTGATATTTTTTCATGATTTCCTTTTCTTCTTGTCACCTGACATGTTTTCATGATTTCTATTCTTCTTCTCATCTGACATTTTTCATGATTTCTTTTCTTCTTCTCATCTGACACTTTTTTCATGATTTCCTATTCTTCTTCTCATCTGACATTTTTTCATGATTTCCTATTCTTCTTCTGATCTGACATTTTTTCATGATTTCTTATTCTTCTTCTCATCTGACATTTTTTCATGATTTCTATTCTTCTTCTCATCTGACTTTTTTCATGATTTCCTATTCATCTTCTCATCTGACATTTTTTTCATGATTTCTATTCTTCTTCTCATCTGACTTTTTTTCATGATTTTTCATCTTATTCTTCTTCTCATCTGACATTTTTTCATGATTTCCTATTCTTCTTCTCATCTGACTTTTTTCATGATTTCCTATCCTCCTTCTCATCTGACATTTTTTCATGATTTTCTATTATCAGTGGCGGAAGAGTTTGAGTTTGTTCTTTTTTTTTTTTTTACTTCTTGTTTTTCTGCCTTTATGTCTATTGGACATGACTATTCAGCTTTTTTTTTTTTTTTAAAAGGGCGAAAAAGAGCTCTTCATTTAAAGGAGTATTTTTTACTTTTACAGTATTCGTCAACCTCCTTTAGAAAACCTATGATTCCTGATACTTATCAAATATACACATACTTTTAAAAGTATTTAACCTTTTATTAGTATCTTTAGTAATCAGAATGAGAATCAGAATTAATATTTTTTTGTAAATATTTTTCTTACAGTTTGTGAGAGATGTGCTTGAAAACCAAAAGGGGAATTTGTAACCTCTCCCTCCTCCCACCCCCACCCCCACCAAACTTCGTTTGTACATATACACATTATACATACAACTGTGTGCTAAAGAGAGTGTTTTGTAAAGAATGCCTTATATGGCTGTTATGGTATATTCCTGTACCGTATTGAAGGTTGTCCTCACAAATCATACACCCCCCTCCCCTTCCCCCATACATCTGTCCATACATCTATTTACTTGTTGTATATCTGTTGATAAACAAACTAGCACACAATGGGTGTGATGCTTTGTTACAGTTTTTAGTCTTAATACATCATATATAGATTTTTCATATTATATATTATAATATATATATATATATATATATATATATATATATATATATATATATATATATATATGTGTGTATATATATATATATATATATATACATATATATATATATATATATATATATATATATATATATATATATATATATATATATATATATATATATATATATATATATATATATATATATGTATATATATATATATATATATATATATATATATATATATATATATATATATATATATATATATATATATATATATATATATATATATATATATATATATATATATATATATATAAGTAACATTACTTGTACATCTTTTTCTTTACTTTTTTGGTTTTTGTCTTCTTTTTTGTGTGTGTACTTTACTATGCCTGTGAAATAATAAAAAGTTGAGAAGTGTGGAATCTTTAGCGAATCCGTTTTATTTTGTTCATACTTTGATGATTGTGTCATTACTGTCATGCACTTTGACTTTATTTATTATTGCCGTCTGTACGCAAGACTGGAAAATCAAAATGGCTACAACAACTGCACAAGACAGAAACATTTGTCTTGTAGAACTAGAAGCCTTAAGATCGCTCTTGTGTGAAAAAATAGAAAAATTGAACTGTACGAGTATTATATAGTATACAGATTTTGATGAAAGTATATTGACAGTGAAAGTTGCGAACCATGTGTAAGTCTAAAATTAGTAACACTAACACCTCTTTTTTTCACTTCTTATGTGATTTGCGACTTTCACTGTTGATATTATCTATTATCTATGTGCATGAAAGAAAGAGAGAGAGAAAAAAAAAGAAAGAAACAAAGAAAGAAAGACTTTGTTTTTATTTATTATCTGTTTTTATTTCTATCTTGAAAAAGAAGAAGAAGAAGAAGAAGAAGAAGAAGAAGAAGAAGAAGAAGAAGAAGAAGAAGAAGAAGAAGAAGAAGAAGAAGAAGAAGAAGAAGAAGAAGAAGAAGAAGAAGAAGAAGAAGAAGAAGAAGAAGAAGATATATATATATATAAGAAGAAGAAGAAGAAGAAGAAGAAGAAGAAGAAGAAGAAGAAGAAGAAGAAGAAGATATATAAGATAGATGATATAATAATTTATATATCTACTACAAAAGATGAAAATTTCTACTACTAAGTATACAACATACTACTACTACTACTACAACTACAACAACTACTACTACTACTACTACTACTACTACTTACTACTACTACTGCTACTACTACTACTACTACTACTACTACTTAATGGTACTACTACTACTACTACTACTACTACTACTACTACTACTACTAATGTTACTACTATCCAGCCTGAACCAACAACCAACCCCACCTCCCCCTCCAACCTAAACCTCTGAACACGATATTATTAATAATAACATTATGTTCTGTTTTCAGACCGTATTGCCATAGACGTGAATTTGTGTGGAACATGTTTTGTTCTCCGTATTAATTAATTCAATTCTAAATTATTATTATTATTATTATTATTATTATTATTATTATTATTATTATTATTATTATTATTATTATTATTGTTGTTATTATTATTTATTGTTATTGTTATTGTTATTATTATTATTATTATTATTATTATTACTATTATTATTATTATTATTATTATTATTATTATTATTATTATTATTATTATTATTGAAAATGTTATTATTATAATGATTTTTGTCTTCTTGTGTCAATGAGCGAAAGAAGATCCAGTGACCTCTGGCATATCATTAACTAGTCCTAGTACATATATTACATGTGTACCTGTACTATTGACCTTATTGTGCGTGTACAGAGTACTGTGTGTGACATGGATTGACGTCGATGACTTTGAGATTTGATTAAGATAACCAATAATTTTGATTTGATTTGATTGGATTGGATTGGATTGGATTTTACCCACACCTACAACTAAGGTGATCTTGGGGGTTTTTAGTTTTAGTTTTTTATAAGATTTTTTAAAAATACATGTACATGTATTGCCCATACTGCCTTGTCTGCAAACAGCCAAGGGGGATCTTTAACGTGCACAACAGTATTGTGATTTGCACACGAGACCTCCTTTTGTATCATCCGTCTCTGCTGGCACTAGATGCCGATCCACTTTTTACCTGGACTGGATGGTGGGGGGAGGGGGATTTTAACTTGAATAAAAATTGAGAATTGTTTCAACCGCCACCTGGAGGGCGTGAACCCACGATCTTTTGGGTTACGAGGCCAACACTTTGCCAAGTCCCAAAAAATGGTAATAAATCGTAGGAGACAACATTAAGATGACGTCCTGTACGAAGATTTACATTCTTTTGTTTGATATTATAATTTTGAAATATTTTATAATCCATTTGTTGGAGCCTTTTTTGTGCAAGCCTTTTCTCCATGTCTGTCTGCCTACCTGTCGCAACTATTTGTTTGTTCGTCAAGTAAGACTACCGCCAGGTGTTATTAATCTCATTCTCAGTCGATCAACTGAATCCACCATATGTCCACTAATCACCCGCCCTCCCCTACCTACTGTTACTACTACTACTACTACTACTACTACTACTACTACTACTACTACTACTACTACTACTATTACTACTACTACTACTACTATTACTACTACTACTACTACTACTACTACTACTACTGCTGACTACTACTACTACTACTACTACTACTACTACTACTACTACTACTACTACTACTACTACTACTACTACTACTACTACTACACACTTTTCCATGTTCCATGTTATTATTAGTATTATTCCTTTGACCACTTTAGATGACTTTCATTTGCCGGGTTTTCGTTTGTTGGTTTGTTTTGTTGTTGTTTGGTGGGTTTTTTTGTGTGTGTTTTTTTCAAGTTTCTTCCTTTTTTAAATTCTTCTATAATAATAATTCTTCTTTTTCTTCCTCCCTACATTGATGTATCGTTCATGTTCACTGCTAGCTCGATTACCAAAGTGAACATGGATGTACGAGGCAAACTACTGTGAAATGATTTAATAAACTGGCCCTTTTACCTCAAATTTCGACTTATTCTCTTGAGGTTTTTTTTCATATTTTCTGTTTTGTTGTGTTTTGTTTGGGGTTTTTTCTTTGTTGTTGTTTTTTTAGGGGTTGTTTTGTTTTTTGTTTTGTTTTTGTTTTGTTTGGAGGGAGGGGGAGGGTTCCTTAAGATTCGATTCTTATTCATGAAAAATGCTACAATTGAAAAAGAAGGCAAATGGACCAACAACAAAAAATGAAGATGAAAGCTTGTAAGGGAACATAAAGGGGGGTATGCATTGTGGCGAGGAAATGTTGTATTGTATACATTTGATTTTTAATAATGCCAAGACTGACCACCCTCTACTGTAAACAGCCAAGGGATCTTTAACGTGCACAGTCTTGTGATCTGCACACGGAACCCCCTTTTTATTGTCTGTCTCCGATGGGACTGGTGTCAATCTACCTACCTGGACCAGGGGGGGGGCAGGGGTGTAGATTCAAGATTTTGCTCATGAAAAAAACTCGAAATTTTTCAACCGTTGGTTACCTTTTGGTTGAGAGGCCGACACCTTGCCTCTGAACTACTAAGTTCCCTGAGAGTTGTTGTACTTGAATGAATGTGTTACAAAAATGGACTTGTAACATGTTACAGAGTTGTTGTACTTGAATGAATGTGTTACAAAAATGAATAGACTAATGAATGGAAAAATGGACATGTTACAGAGTTGTTGTACTTGAATGAATGTGTTACAAGAACTTGAATAGACTAGGAAAACATGTTACAGAGTTGTTGTACTTGAATGAATGTGTTACAAGAATAGACTAGGAAAACATGTTACAGAGTTGTTGTACTTGAATGAATGTGTTACAAGAATAGACTAGGAAAACATGTTACAGAGTTGTTGTACTGGAATGAATGTGTTACAAGAATAGACTAGGAAACATGTTACAGAGTTGTTGTACTGGAATGAATCCTGTTACAAGAATAGACTAGGAAAACATGTTACAGAGTTGTTGTATTGAATGAATGTGTTACAAGAATAGACTAGTAAAACATGTTACAGAGTTGTTGTACTGGAATGAATGTGTTACAAGAATAGGACTAGGAAAACATGTTACAGAGTTGTTGTACTTGAATGAATGTGTTACAAGAATAGACTAGGGAAACATGTTACAGAGTTGTTGTACTGGAATGAATGTGTTACAAGAATAGGACTAGGAAAACATGTTACAGAGTTGTTGTACTTGTTGTACTTGGAATGAATGTGTTACAAGAATGGACTTGTAACATGTTACAGAGTTGTTGTACTGGAATGAATGTGTTACAAAGCACCTGTAACATGTTACAGAGTTGTTGTACTTGAATGAATGTGTTACATGTAACATGTTACAGAGTTGTTGTCACTTGAATGAATGTGTTACAAGAATGCACTTGTAACATGTTACAGAGTTGTTGTACTTGAATGAATGTGTTACAAGAATGGACTTGTAACATGTTACAGAGTTGTTGTACTTGAATGAATGTGTTACAAGAATGGACTTGTAACATGTTACAGAGTTGTTGTACTTGAATGAATGTGTTACAAGAATGGACTTGTAACATGTTACAGAGTTGTTGTACTTGAATGAATGTGTTACAAGAATGGACTTGTAACATGTTACAAACTTGTAATTGAATGAATGTGTTACAAGAATGGACTTGTAACATGTACAGATTAATTGAATAATGTGTTACAAATGGACTTGTAAAAAACAAATAATTCTCGGACATGGTACACAGTCCAATATAAAAAAAACTAGTTCTCGGACATATATCAAATCTTGTCGCCATATATTATCATAGTGCATATATATACACCATATATTCAACGCATATATATATATATATATATAATATATATCCATATATATATATATATATATATATCGACGGTGAAAGTCGTAAACCGTTTAAGTCTAAAATTAGTAACACCTTTCCCGCCCCCTACCCCACCCCTTGTCTAACACTAGGAGGAAACCTTTAAGCTCTGTCTAGTTAGGATTCCGCCACACAAGAACCAATAGATAAACATGTAATAAAAAAAAACATGTAATAATCATATGAGCCATCCGTGTGGCCTATTATTAGGTCTAGTTTTTGACACTTGCGAACTGTGCATATCTGTGACAATTGATTAAATAGCACAACATCATTTTCTTTGATTTTCTGAAAACATCTAGCATTGCAACTTTGAAGGTCGATACACACATCCAATCTCGTGGTTTAATTGTGTTAGCTTTCAAATGGATACTACTACTGCTACTACCACTTCTACTACTACTACTACTACTGCTACTACCACTTCTACTACTACTACTACTACTACTACTACTACTACTACTACTACTACTATTACTACTACTACTACTACTACTACTACTACTACTACTACTATTACTACTACTACTACTACTACTACTACTACCACTACTACTACTACTACTACTACTACTACTACTACTACTACTACTACTACTACTACTACTACTACTACTACTACTACTACTACTACTACAGTACTATTACTACTACAGTCATGTTTAGAGAGTGGCCCTAAGGGCTCAGCTGCACTTCTGTTTGTTAATAATAATAATAATAATAATACATTTATTAAGCGTCTCTCATCCACCGACAACACCACCCAATTGCGGATTATATAAAATGCACAGCAACAACAAAATAAATTAAGTAAGTTACAATTTTTAAAACACTTAAAGTTTAATAATAATAAAAATAGCTTTTAAACTAGGAGGAACAAGCTCTCATAAAAAGTTTGATCTTAAGATTCTTTTTAAAAATTTGAAATGAAGGGCTGCTTCTTGTTTTGAAAGAGATATTATTCCATAAAAGAGGGGCAGCATGACTGAACGAACGACTTTTCAATAAAAATTACCTTTTATCAGACCTTTAGTTGGCATGGTGATCAAGAGGGAATTTGATGATCTTAATACTCTTTTTGGGTTGGTAAAAAGTGAACAGCTCTTGTAAATTGGATGGGGCAAGACCGTTTAAACATTTGTAACAATAATAAAGGATCTTGAAATCTATCCTGTAACTTAATGGGAGCCAGTGTAGTTCTTTAAATACTGGCGTAATTGGCTCACTTTGTTTAGTTAAGCTAACTAACCTAGCCGCCTTATTCTGCAGCTTTTTTAATCTCGGAATCAAATATTTTGGTGCATATGTTAAGAGAGCATTGCAATAATCAATACGACTAAGAATAAGTGATGTAACAAGCATTTTTGTTGTTTCTTGGTCTAAAATAAATCTAATCTTGCTTCAAAAGAAATGTTATATCATCAAAAGTTCATAATCTAAATAACATCCAAGGTTTTGAACAACATGTTGGCTGGTGAAAATCTCTCCTCTACCCCCCCCCTCCCTCCCCCCCCCTCCCCTGGTTGGTATTAAATTACGTTTTTAGAAACGTTATAAGAGGCGTGTTTCTGGTGCTGTCTCTTCATGGCCGACTGAGATGGCAGGCTTGGCGCATCACCTCATAAATTTTCCCTTGTTGGTTGGGTCATGGCATGATTTTCTTGCTATTTGCATGCGGGGAACGCTTGATCGGAGGGCGTGGGTGTTTAGAGTAACCTTGACTTTGGCAGTGGAGATTGGTCGCTCCTTTAACACGTGATTTTCCTGCCTTTTGGGGTGGGGCTTGCGCAAAATGTGGGTTGCACATGATCAGATAGTGTGGGTATTGGGCTGCTGGGACTACCTATACTGTACTGTACTGAGATTTCTTAGATATTGGGGCAATGAAAGGCACTGCACATCGATGATCCTGACGGCACAGATTTCCACCGCAGGACGAGACACCTCGTCCCCCGTCCAGTCCGTCAATGTAGAAGAAAGGCCCCAGGATTTTTGGGGAGTATCGCCTGGTCGAGTTTCTCTTTACTTCGGGTTTAGTCTGGTCGAGTTTCCCTTTGCCTTGAGTTTAGTGTAGTTTTCTCTTTGCTCTGAGTTTAGTGTAGTCCCCCTTGCTTTGAGTTAAGTCTAGTCAAGTTTCTCTTTATTTCGAGTTTAGTCTAGTCCAGTTTCCCTTGCTTCGAGTTTAGTCTAGTCGAGTTTCCGCTTGCCTCGAGTTTAGTCTAGTCGAGTGTCCCCTTGCTTCGAGTTTACTCTAGTCAAGTTTCTCTTTACTTCGAGTTTAGTTTAGTCCAGTTTCCCTGGCCTCGAGTTTAGTCTAGTCCAGTTTCTCTTTGCTTCGAGTTTGGTCTGGATCTAGTTAAGTTTTCTTTGCTTCGAGTTTCTTTTTATTTCTTTCGAGTTAGTCGAGTGTTTCTCTGCGAGTTTAGTCGAGCCTAGTTTTCCTTTGAGCTTATTATAGTGTTCTGCTTTGTCAAGAGGTTTTTATAGAGTGCTTCCCTTTGTGATACATTCGAGATCATTGGTTTGAATAATGGTATTATGAATACGCTATGATGAATAACCTCTTAGCGTGTAACGCCAAGGAGAGGAGTCAGTAATTGTGCAGTTGGTAGCATTACGTCCAGTCCCTCTGTAAGGAGAAGTGAGTTAAAACTTTGTGAGCAAACAGGTTTGTTGATTGATAAGTGAGTGGAGGAACAGTGAGTTTCCTGATCGTAATGAGATGAGTTATACCTTGTGAGTGAACAGATGTTTTACTGAGACCTGGGCGATTGATGTGTCGTAATTTGTGAATTGCTGTAGGTGAAGATTAACCCTTGTTTGCAGTTAAAACCCAGTGAGGGATGGTTGATGTGTGGTGAACATCCAGTCCCATGTAGCTGTGTTAACAGAAACTATTACTATTACTATTAATATTAGGGGGCGACAAATTCCCGCTAGGCAAGTAACTAATTTAGCTAGGGAAACTGTTGTACAGCTTTCCCTAAACGGTCCTGTTGACGTAGCCTCCACTTTTTCTTGTTAGCTGCATGGATGGTTAGTACCGGATACATTGACGAAACTTTAGGGAGGCGACAAATTCCCGCCAGGCAAGTAACTGATTTAGCGAGGAAACTTATACGGTTGTCCCTAAACGGTCCTACTGGCATAACCCCGTCTCTTTTTTTATGAGGGTAAACTGTTATTGTTATAAACTGAAATGGATGTTGTACAACACTTCTGACCGGTGCGAAGGGGCTGTGTAGAGCATGAGATGACTGATAAACTGAGATAGACGTTGTACAGCACTTCTGACATATTAGAAGGGGTTGTGCAGGGCATGTGATATAGGGTTATATTGAGGAGAGAAGCGTGATACGACCGCCCAGTATGTACAGATCGGTCCATGGAGAGACGTCCTTCCCGGGCGTGTCGTGTTGTAATAACTCATATTTTGTCACCATTTAGAGATGCATAGATTATTAATTGATTTGCATGCATTGTGAAATGTTGATTACCAGTTGATGGAAATATCAGATTAAGCGAAAAGTAACATAATGAAAAATAGAGTCACACAATTCAAATCTTGCCTGTGTTTGCCTTTCCACTCGTTTATCTCCTTCTTGTGTCGCAGTTCATACAATAACTGGGTGGCGTTGTCGAAAATTACTTATATCTCTCTCTCTCTCTCTCTCTCTCTCTCTCTCTCTCTCTCTCTCTCTCTCTCTCTCTCTCTCTCTCTCTCTCTCTCTCTCTCTCTCTCTCTCTCTCTCTCTCTCTCTCTCTCTCTCTCTCTCTCTCTCTCTCTCTCTCTCTCTCTCTCTCTCTCTGTCTCTGCTCTCTCTCTGTCTCTCTGTCTCTCTCTCTGTCTCTGTCTCTGTCTCTGTCTCTCTCTCTCTCTCTCTCTCCCTCTCTCTCTCTCTCTCTCTCTCTCTCAAACTAACATCTGGCGTTGTCGAAAACTACTTATATCTTCTCTATTGATCTCTCTTCTTCTTTTTTATTTTTAAACCAGGAACAAACTTTACATTTGGCGTTGTCGACTATTTATAATCTTCTCTACCTATTTAAATTTTCTCTATCTATCTCCTTCTTCTTGTTCTTACTTGTTTTTAACCCACGAACAACTTTACATTTGGCGTTGTCGGCAGAATTTGGAAGTGGCGTTGGCTTATTTTGTGGTCAAGTTAGGATTTGGAAGTGGCTTTGGCTTATTTTATTATATGAGTTAGGATTTGGAAGTGGCTTTGGCTTATTTTATGGCCTGAGTCAGGATTTGATGTGGTTTTAAGCTTGTTGTGTGATCTGAGTTAGGATTTGGATGTGGCTTTGGCTTGTGTTGTGTGATCTGAGTCAGGATTTGGATGTGGTTTTGGCTTGTCTTGTGTGATCTGAGTTAGGATTTGATGTGGCTTTGGCTTGTGTTGTGTGATCTGGAGTTAGGATTTGGATGTGGCTTTGGAAAACTTGTGTTGTGTGATCTGGAGTCAGGATTTGGATGTGGCTTTGGCTTGTGTTGTGTGATCTGAGTCAGGATTTGGATGTATCTTTGGCTTGTGTTGTGTGATCTGAGTTAGATTTGGATGTGGCTTTGGCTTGTGTTGTGTGATCTGAGTTAGGATTGGATGTGGCTTTGGCTTGTGTTGTGTGATCTGAGTCAGGATTTGGATGTGGCTTTGGCTTGTGTTGTGTGATCTGAGTTAGGATTTGGAGGAGATTTTTGTTGATCCAGTAATTAATATGTAATTTATTTATTATTTATTTTTTGAAGGAATAAGGCCGTTAGCTAGGAAAGTGAAGTTTTCCGTTCTTCCTTTCTTGTGTCTGTGTCACGGTTAGTTGGTTCGTCTTGTCAGAAGGGTTTCTTTGACGTAAGGTAAAGTAATGTGTTGAAGTTGAAGTTGTTTGCTTCTGTGATTTCATTGACAGAAATCTAGACTTTCGTATAATCGTTTATTTTGGCTCAGATTTATACTCGTGGTAGCACAAGAGTGTGATCATCAGTTTTGTGAAATTAGAAATCGCAATAGGGTCCATAGCTTGGAGGCTCGACCAGGTTGATACAGGCCGATACAGGTTGATACAGGCAGTTACATGTTAATACGACAGCTCTGCTCCTAACCCCCTGACCACATCAACAGGGTTATTATCAACATCATCATGGAGTGCCGACCTGAGCCAGACACCCATGGAGAGGAAGATATTCATATTGTCCACGTTCATCACCAGGAAATGGCGGCCCTCGAGAGATTGACAGTTTTGTCAGAGGAAGAATCTGAGTTCTCAGCACTTCCCTCATGGTCAATTCCCATCAGATTAGAAATCTCGTCTTGCAGTTGCACTGTGCCTATACCAGCACCAAGATCTGTGCTTTTCAAGACACCACCCCAAGGTTCAGCTCAAGTTCCTGGATACCCCCACAATGTCATCGCCTCATGGTCCCTCTATACAACCAACGTCGTCGTCGGTATGTCTTCCTTCTGTTCCTTTACATTCAACGGCGTCTCTGACGTCTTCGGAGCTGCTACCCCTGCTCCCACACTACTGGTCTTGTTTCCGGCATTACCTTCGCTCACTCAAACACTTCAAATTCGGTCATCGACTTTGCCTCCGCCTGCCCGAACATCTACAAGTACAACGTCGTATGACGTATTCGGTCTCACCTCCTTCTGTTCCTGTGCGTCGTTCTTCACGTATTGCCGCTCGTAGAAGTTAGAAGAAGCATTTCAAGGACAGAAACTTTTTATCTTTTTCTTAGTTCTCTCCCTTATTTTCAGCACAAGCATGTCCCGTGTCCGTCGAGTATGTCTCGGTTGGCGTTGTCAACTACTTATACTTATATTCTTCTCTACCTACTCATATTTTCTCTATCTATCTCCTTCTTCTTCTTTTATTAAACCCACGCACAACTCTACATTCATTTACATGTAACATCAATAATTGATATGATTCTGATATTTTAACTTTTTTGTAACAACAAATACATTTTTACAATTGCATAATTTCAGTTTTATCCTCATTCAAATTTAGCTTATTGGATATCATCCATGACTTTATTGCCACAAAACATTCTTCAGCCTTTCTGGTGACGAACATTTCATCATCGATACAAAATGAGAAATAGAGCTGGATGTCATCAGCATACATATGATAATCAACATTGATGCGGTTTATAATATACTAATAGCATTAAAGGGCTCTGTGTAGAGGGTGTACAAAAGCGGTCCAAGAACTGAACCTTGAGATACATTATACATTAGGGATAGAATTAGATTCAAATCTATGGTCAATCATTATAGATATAGATTATGTTCTGTAAGATCTAAAACCAGTCAAGGACTTGTTCATTTAATTTGAAAACTTAACTGTCTTTTTAATAGTATTTTCTGGTCAATTGTGTCAAAGGCAGCACATAAGTCAGTAAGACCACGAGAACAGATTTTCCACTATCAAGATATTTGACAATGTCATTGTGTACCCGCATCAATGCATTTTCTGTACAATGGTTAGGTCAGTAAACAGATTGAAATTTGAAAGAAAATTTTTTTAAATGAGATATAGGTTCACTTTTTGTGACACAATCTTTTCTAGTATCTTAAAGATTAACATAAATTAGACACAGATCTAAAATTCTTAAGTTTCTCATTGTCTAAAGATGGTTTCTTAAGGATTGGTTTCACAAGAGCATATTTCAGACTACAGAACATATCATATCAGGTATAAGACAAGGAACAATTTACGATGTAAGTAATGATCGGTACAAAGGTTTTAAGACATTTTTTAATTAGCCAAGTTTCTAGTGAACATGTTTTATTTGGAACTTGCTTGAGGATCATTTCAACTTATTTTTGTTACTGGCCTGAAGGTGTTAAAACTTCCCAAGGTTTCCAAAACTGGTGTTACACCAATAGGTAGCACGCAGGGTAGGGTGTCCAGATACGTCCTGATGTCACAGGTCTTCGAGTCAAAAAATCTGCAAATCACTGTGCCAGTTCACTCAGGGATTCGCAGGTTAAGATGTTGTTCTGCTGATGATTCCCCGTCTTAGTGAAGTTAGTTAGGGTTTGCAGTATTTTGACTGCATGATATTAACTTAGTTAACTGATCCTTCAGAAATTCTATACGAGTTCCACACTGTTGATCAGACAATTTCGTCTGTTGGCTCTCTCATACGTAATTTTCAAAGATTTTTATGTTAATTTCTTTTGTTTTCATGTAGCGGATGGTCTTACGCTTGGGACTAGGTTTGGTGATGTTGAAAATGATGATATGTAATTGTGGTCTGATATGGTACATACTTCTACGGAGATCATCTTTCCCAGCAAGGAACATGTCCAATATAATAATATGAGTATGAGTTTGCTAAATAATGTGCTGTGTACTGTAAGTCCTGCTGACTCAAAAAATATTTGAATTTTACTGTGTTTGAATGTTTATTGTCACAAAATTAATGTTGAAATTACCGACAAGGACAAGATTTCCTGCTTGTGAGGACTTTTTCGAAAAGAACATTTTCAAACTCATCACACAAAAAAAGCGGTTAGTTTCAGTCCGATGTCAAGTTAGAGCAAAGAGCAAAACATTAAATTTTGTATTTAACTTGGTAAACAGTGGCGGCAGTGGCCGAGTGGTTAGGCTGCCGGACTGGGGATCCTGAGGTCCTGAGTTCGAATCCTAGCAAAGATAGGTCTGACGGTGTGGTCCGTAGGGGAAAAACATTAGCTTGTAGGAGTAAAAACTGCATCAGACTTCGGACTAGCAGCCTGGCCAGGAGGTGATTATCTTCACCTGTTTCCGATTCCTGCTATTGAAACTAGGATATAAACTATAAGCTCCGGCTATATGGGCCGTTAGGGCCTTGAGGGAACTTTTGCAAAACAGCTGCTCAGACCTTTGAACTGATAAAAAGGTCTATGGGCATGTTGCTTTGTGGCGAACTGCATGTGCTTTGAGCAGCATTCCGCATTACTGAGAGGCAAAACTTCACTTGGGGATGATGATTGATACGGAACGGTGTGTATGCCTTCACAAACACAGCCTGGGAAAAAAGTGGAGTAAACTAAAGTGGCAAGGATTGTGCGCCATGATTTGTAAATTCATGATACAGATATAGGACGTTGTCAACAGCGTAACAATGTGTCGTAGTCGTATGGATGAGTGCAGTCAGTCTTAACACTAACAACAATCAATTTAAACATGAAGCGTGCAAGTGTAAGGTTTGTCAGCTAAGATTAAGATTGCGGACTCAGGAGCGAAAGGTGTTGAAGTCTGCGAGAATCTTCTCTGACAATCATCAAGGAATGACACAATCTTCATGTCTAGTATAGGCTCATCACGTAATGAAAGTTAGATAAATGGGTATGACCCCTGAGATAAAACAATTTTTTGCAATTCAGTAGACTAGAAGAAGCCCAGTCCCCAAAACCAAAAAGGTAAGAACAAATGGTAAGAAGTAGAATGACAGGAGCCTGTTCATTGTTTTCTTTGTCATTCCATTCATGGAATTTCCCACCGTGAGTTCACAACCACCAAGGTCAGGCTATCAATTGATTTCTACAACTGTGGTGAGTGTGAGATTCTGAGACGGCTGATGCAAGACGTCACGGTCAGCAGTCGTACGGAACACAAACAAACCTGAACTTTGGCGCGATGGCAACTTACTTATTTTCATATTTTTATTTCATTCTAGATCTGAATCTTCCATTCTCATTCCTACTGCTATATATTCTTCCTTTCCCTTCTATCTACTCTTCTTATCTTCACCGTCTTTTCCTTTCTTTCTGTTTTTCGTCTGACATCACATCAGATATGCCTTCGAAGCTTCAAAGTCGCAAGCGTTTTCTTCTTAGTGATGAAGTTGTGTGGATTCCGTAATGGTATGAAGATACTGGAAGATACCTGAACTTTAGCGTAATGTCAACTGAGCACTCCAGCTGGGACAATGTGCCTGCCCATGCTGCTTTATAATAAATATTTGAGGTTTTTTTAAAACCAAAAACAACATTGTCATGACTCGTTCCCCATCCACCTTACTCACTGACAAGATTTGGCACCTTGCGACTAGTGGAGTTTTTCCTGTTCCTGAAGATCGATTGAAATGTATCTTGTCCACCATAAGTTGTGATCTCAGGGTAAATTATGAAAGAGGAAACAGCAAGATGAAAGATACATAAAAGAGTGAAAGAAAATAAGTAGGACCTTCAAGCAGCACCCGTTGACCGCCCACTCCTGTTCCTGAAGAGGAAAATTCAGGCTGCAGATATGATACAGTGGAGGCAGTTCCACATGAAACAAACAAAAGATCTAGTTCTAAACAGGTTCACACTCACAGAAAACGACCTCCTGAAAGTGTTTGATTTCTGGCAGATAGATGGGCAGTGGGCAACAGTGCTTGGCCTATTCATGCTCAAGGAGACTATTTTTTAATTAGACGGAGGTGAAATTTTAACCAGGTATATTGTTGAGCATTTATTGACATAGTTCGGGAACTTTTGATACCACCTGGAATATATTAATCATTATAATTTATATGCCTCCCAAGGGGCAGCTGTACATTGTGTTCCAGTGGGGAGTTGTGATATATACATTTTCAGACATTTAAACCCATACACTGGAAGGTAAAATGGTAACTGACAAAAAAAGAAAGAAAGAAAGAATTAAATTTAAACATGGTCATCATACGCAGCAGTTTATTACAAACAACACAGCGATTGCAATGAACGGCTCCAACAAACAAACAAAAACATTTTCAACAAAATGCAGAGGTCAGACATAATGAAACCTTAAAACACATGGGTTTGGTATATATTAAGTCCATGCTTTATTGCATCTTCTTAATGTCCTATGTAGTCATTTAATTTTTACATTGTCATCAGAGCACAGTGAAAATTCAGTATGAAAGTGAAAGTATATCTAGGTCTAAATCCTTTTCCTTAAAAATGTATCCAGTCCACCATGTGTGGTGATCTCAGAGGAAAAAAGATAAAAAGGTATGAGACAGTGAAAGAACAAAAGAAGATGTAGGTTTTTGCTATTAAAAAAAAATCGAGAAAATTGTTCAATCATAGAGCGGTCAAGAGGAATAACCAACAAAAAAATGTAATTAGTGAAGTGAAGATACAAGGCATGTGCGAGTTCGACTAAGAACTCGCTTGTTTCTACCTCCGACGGCTGCATTCTTAGGTGGATACCACCGTATCTGAAACTTTATGTAAGCAACAACAAAGGAAGAGAAAACAAATTCTGAAATTTGCTTCATAAAAACTGACAGCTCAAGAGATATTGTCTTAGTGAACTAAAACCTATGGAAGTCAAACATTTTAATGATAATGATAATCCCAAAAGTGGACATCAAATATAGAAAACGCCTATAAAACTCTTGGGAGTGGATCTTGCTCACTTCTCGCATGATACAGCAAGATAAAAAATTGACGGGCGGTACTAGGTCCCCCTCCCACACTGCACTCTCTCTGATTTCTGTGTACTCTTTCTCTCCTCGTCACAGGTCATGTGACATGATTTGAGTCATTTTATGACAACCTGAGGAGGAAAGAAGAGACCATCCATAAGAATCGATTTCTAAACAAGTCAATAGAGTAGTTTAATCAGAGCCTATTCAATGCCATCGTCGACAACAACAAAAGTTAAATCCTAATTTTCCATCATTTGATTCGATTTACCGACGTCCACAACTAGTGGGCGCCGGTGGCCAAGTGGTTAAGCTGCCGGACTGGGGGATCATGAGGTCCCGGTTTTGAATCCAGAATTTTCGCTTTGCCCAGACTACCCTGTCAACAGCCAAGGGATCTTTAACGTGTACAGAGTGCTGTGATCTGCACTCAGGACCTTCTTTTATTGGCTGTCTTCAACGGGACTATGTGTGATACACCTACCTGAACCGGAAGGAGATTTTGCTAAATAATTTTGAAAAAGAAATAAAAAATTTTCAACCGCTATCTGGGTTTGAACCCACAACCTTTGGATTTAGAGGTTGACACTTTGCCTCTGGATTACCAAGTCCCCCAATTTTCCATCATAATACTGTATCTCCGTCAAACAGTGTCTAAAATGTATAAAAATCATCAATTAATGTGTTTACATCCTTTCAAAGCTTTTGTCAAAGGGAGCTCTGGAAACACTGAAAAAAGGACTTTTTATTTGTTTATTGAAAGATCTCAAAATTTCAATTTTAAAAATCTAATTCACATAAGAATTATTTTTTTTACATATACCAGTATACAATTTCCTTTGGAAAAATCTCCAAATGGGATTAGATGTCGATCTACATGCCTGGACTGGGGAAGGTGGGTAGATTTTACTCAAAAAAGAAAGCTAAAGAAAATTTTCCAAACATCGGGGTTTGAACCCACGACATTTTAGTCTGGGACATGAACTAATATCGTCCCAGAGCAAACAGCTGATGGTAATTTGTGGTCCGGGGGTCAAAACTGTCGATGCAGTAGACATTTATCTGTAACATGTTTTTCCCTGATTCTTCTATTACTTCTGTACCAAGTAAGTGTAATATATTTTTAAGTAAAGTCAATAATCAATTTTATTGCATAAAAAAAAAAAAAGTGACTTTGTATATTGATGGCTTATCTTTCGGATACAGCATCTGACATCTAGAAGGCCTTTAAATTCAAAGGTTACGTCTTTTACGGACATACGAAAGCCAAATTGTCCCAAGTGCCACTACCATTGTTTTGAGAAAATCAGCGACTGAAAGTTTTGTGTTTTCCTAATACATGTGATAGATCTACTCCTCACTCTGTATATCTTTTTATAGTTTTGGATCAAACAGTTTATGCATGAAGTGATAAATGACAATGAGTGACAACTCCACCAAATGGCCTAGATTCAACATTGTGTTCCCTGGGAAAGACAGCTAACACGCATTTTCCCCCACTCCACCAAGGTGCAAAGAGGTACAGGCACCAGCATGGGAGAAAAAAACCTGTGACAGACTAGTGACTAGCGTCCTGTCCAGGAGGTGATTATTATCACCTGTTCTGTTTCACCCTACAGAAACCGGGATACGATCCGGCATTATGAGCCATAAGAGCCTTGAAAGAACTTCCAACTTACCATAGAGGAAGACAGAACTTATTATCATTAATCAGTTTTGATTTCACTCCACTGTGGCTCCTTTATGTATAAAAAGCTGACTTTGTCTTCAGCACCTATCACAATGCGACCTCCACTGTTTGAAGAGTTTGGCACCAAACAATTTTGCTTTCAAGGCTCACAACGAAATTCATTATTCCTATAAATAGCTTTCACTTACGTGTCGACCAAAGAATCCCTCATTTTCGTTTGAATCTGGGATGGTTCATGGTCATTGAGTTTGAAGACATTCTCAATGACTGATACCTCGGTGGAGGTGGTGTCGTGTCCGCAAACAGCCATCCAATCATTCACGACCATACCCGCTGAAAGAACCTCGCTGCCTCTGTTGACTGTGCCAGCCTGTGAAACAGACCATAAACACCACACAAATGTAAATTCAGTCATCAAACTAAGTAGCCTTTTCATTTACCCAAATCTTTAAATCACGAAGGACAAACAATAATTTTAAGAGAATAATGTGTGCATGGTAGCCAAAACATCCATATTCTTTGTTCGTTTAATTTACCCCCATGAACCCTATGTTTGATCTCAGCGTAAATCAAAGCTTTTGTTTGTTTGTTTCTTTGAAATTTACCCGTCCACCATTGTGATGATCTTGAAGCTGAATTAAGAGGAAACAGCAGCATGAAAGATAGATGAAAAAAAAAGAAGGAAAAGAAAGTAAGACCCACCAGCAGTGCCTGCCAACCGCCTGCACATCAAAGGGATGAAAGATAAGTGAAAGGAAGGAAGTAAGACCTACCAGCAGTACCCGCACATCAAGGGCAAACTGCGAGATGAAAGATAAGTGAAAGAGTGAAAGGAAGGAAGTAAGACCTACCAGCAGTACCCGCACATCAAGGGCAAACTGCGAGATGAAAGATAAGTGAAAGAGTGAAAGGAAAGAAGTAAGACCTACCAGCAGTACCCGCCAACCTCCCGCACATCAAGGGCAAACTGCGAGATGAAAGATAAGTGAAAGAGTGAAAGGAAAGAAGTAAGACCTACCAGCAGTACCCGCACATCAAGGGCAAACTGCGAGATGAAAGATAAGTGAAAGAGTGAAAGGAAAGAAGTAAGACCTACCAGCAGTACCCGCCAACCTCCCGCACATCAAGGGCAAACTGCGAGATGAAAGATAAGTGAAAGAGTGAAAGGAAAGAAGTAAGACCTACCAGCAGTACCCGCACATCAAGGGCAAACTGCGAGATGAAAGATAAGTGAAAGAGTGAAAGGAAGGAAGTAAGACCTACCAGCAGTACCCGCACATCAAGGGCAAACTGCGAGATGAAAGATAAGTGAAAGAGTGAAAGGAAAGAAGTAAGGACCCACCAGCAGTGCGCCCGCCAGCCGCCCACTAAACATTACACATAGTCAAAAGGAGGGTTGACCCCTACCAGCAGGCCAACCGCCACATGCCTTGAGCCGTAGAGCTTGACAACAACCATTGTTATTATTTTATCTACATGATTTCACTCACCACTAACGAAACCTGGAGAAGGGAAGACAACTCATCCAAATCTTCCACTGACGTCTTTGGAGGTACCTGTGAGAGGAACGATGCAATGACAAAGGGTTGAAAATTATTTAGAGGATTGTCGAAACAACAAAGAGTCAGTAAACCAACTTTCCTTGAAGAAATCAGTTAATAATCCATTTTTAGAGTGCATCTACCCATTATGGAAATAAGCTCTATGCGCTTTACATGATTGAAAAGTTGAAACAGGATAACATCAAAAATTTTAGACTTACAATAAGAAGCAGCATGTAAAACAATGATACTGTTCTATTTACACAAAATTATTTTTAATTAACAATAAAAGCATGGCATGAATAAACAATAAAAACATTACATCATCAAATATAAGAATAAATGCATTACAAATACTGCGTAGGATCAATGAAGCTTATTTGTGAAAAGATGAATTTTTAAATGTTTTCTAAAAGCAGCAGGACATGTCAATTCCCTAACTGATTTGGGGAGACTGTTCCAAACATTAGAAGCTGTGTGCGATATTTTAATTTTGTTCTAGGGATTTCAAACTTCAATGTATCCATTGATGATCTGAGTCTTCGGGGCGGAACATATGGTGTATTACTAGGTGACTAGGATACAGTGCATTGCATTGTTTAATTCAGGCAATAATTGTTCTCTCATCGACTAGTGAAGGCAACAGCTACAATTGTTTCCATTTTTAAAAATACTTTCAAAATTTCAGTATGTAAATAAAAAATGAAAAAAAACGCCCTTAACATGCTGGATCAGTAACAAATCAATAGACTATCTATGTCTGTGTGAAGTATGAAAGTGATGAAGCATTTAGAATATTTTTTTAACGCAATTGTCTAAAATTGGATCAAAATCCCCAATACGAGGACATTAGCCAGGAATGAACAGCCAGAGCTGAATGAATTAACTCAAAGACTACCATTGTCGTACGAGTGCAATCACGATTCACTTACAGCATTGTACAATTTGTCACACATATGTGATCACAACGTTGCCCAACCATTACTATAGAAAGATTATTATAGAAAGATTGCATACGTGATTGCGGTATGGAGCATCTTCTAGGCTTATTATTCTACTTCTGTTTCCTACCGGAACGAGCTCTCTAGCATGAATGGTTGATTTTTTATGGGGGGGGGGGGGTTTTCACTGCTGGCAGTGCAAACCTTAGACAATCCTGTTTTCTTTGCAAACTTACAGAACAACTACCACTAGTACTACAAGTAGATCTACAAGTCAGAAACAGCATAGACTGCACTGTTTTCAATCATTTTACAGGCTCATTGTTTTCATCTGTATTATAATATACAATGTCTTCCAGCCACGGATTGCACTGACAGACCAAATGAATAACTTACCATTCCACCTTTGATTGCTGAAGACGCAGTAACTTCCCACAAGTACATTGTTGGCCACTGTATGCCTGAACACTTCCACCTTCAATGTGTCCACCCTGAAGACTTCCACCTTCCAATGGTCCTCCTCTGTTTCCTGTAACCAAGAAGATGATTTATAAGATAAATTGCTTTGGAGTTACAATGTTTTGGGGGTTTTTTTTGTATTTGGTTTTACACACATCCACAGCTAAGAAGATGATCTTGGGAGGAGAGAGATAAACAGAGAGAGTTTGGTTTTTTCTTTTGGGGTTATATTTGATTTGATTTACCCACATCCACAACTAAGGTGATCTTTTGGGGGTTTTGGTAAGATTTTTAATTTTGCCCGGACTGCCCTGTAAACAATCGAGGGACTTTTGAGTTGATTTCGTTGTACAGATCACAATACTACATCCATGTTAAAAATTTCTTGGCTGTTTACAGGGCAGTCATATACCAGTGTGTTTAGATGAAACCTAAGTAGTTCTACTGGTTATAGTCAGGATAAATTAAATGTTTGGTGCTAGGGACCATGATCTAGAGGTTACTTGATCAATGTCAAGGTCCAGTGATGAGAAAGGTGAGAGAGAAGGGGAGGGGGGGGGGGGGGGTGTCTCCTTACCAGGTCCTAGGCCTAGAGTGCAAGCTAGCTCTCACTCTAGTAGCTCTAGTCCTAATGATTACCCAGGTATAGGCAGAGAAAGGTCTTATTAGTGTTAGTATGAAGCGCCTAACAGGCTGCTGTACTGTATGCTTACTTCATACTAACACTCGATGAGACCTTTCTCTGCCTGTATCTGGTAATCATTCAAACCTTTCCTAAGAGTACAACATTGTAAACAAATACCTAGGCGAGCCAATGTCGTCGTGACAACAAACTCAGAACACTACGGTTTCACTACAAGGCCTCTGACAGAAAGATTACCCGATCTAAGTCTGGATGAACAAGGGCAACGTAATCATTGCAGGCGATGACATTTCCAAGGGCAGACAACTTTTCTTCTGCTCTATAGACTTTGACAGTATCTGGCAGGGAATTTCTTATGTGTTGGAGTTCTTGGTCTGTTGTGGTGTTGGGTAGCAGAAGACCATGTCGATTTCCTGAAGTACAAGATAAATAAAAACAATTACCTAGGAGTAATGATTAACTCAAGGGAAAACTAAGAGAAGAAATCAGCCAGAGAATCCCCAAAAAGGCAATGACAATATATAAACATCTAGGGAAAGGCATGTATTGGTAAATGAAAATTGTCAACAAAAACCAAAATTGCAGTGTATACAACACAGTTTATTATCCTACTCTCCTCTATGGCAGGGAAAACTGGACCTTAGATAGCAGGAGTAGGGAATACAATGAAGTACAGGTAGCTGAAATGAAACATCTCAGAAGAATAGTAAGGAAAACTAAAAGAGCCAAAATCAGAAACACAATAATTTTCAACAAGATTAAACCAGAACAGATGGTATACAATAGAAATAAACTAACTCAGATGGTTTGGGCATGTAAGAAGAATGATGAATGAAAAGAGAAAATAATTAATCCAGTCAGTATACAATGCTAAAAAAAACCCAAAGTAAAAGACTAAAAGGCAGACCTCAGTGAAAGTTGGAAAGGGAGAGAGAGAGACAACAAGATGAAAGATACGTGAAAAAAAGGAAAAGGAAAAAGAAGTACCCCAGTAGTGTCTGCCGATCTCCCGAGAGAGAGAGAGAGAGAGAGAGAGAGAGAGAGAGAGAGAGAGAGAGAGAGAGAGAGAGAGAGAGAGAGAGAGACGGAAAGAAAAGAGACAAAGACAGTAAGAGAGTTTGAGTGAGAGAAAGATGTGCTTGCAACAAAAGCTCATACAACAATGACACGTTTCCCACCACAAAAACATGACATGCCCACTTTCAGATAGTATACAGATAGTGAAAAGTCTCTGGACACTATTAGTCGCTGTTGCTGAATAGTCTTTTCGATAAATGTAATAACATGGTTTTAATATAGAATATGTTGGACCCCAAAATGATATTAAATGATGGTCCTCATTTTATATGGCAAAATTTTATAATCTGACTCACCTACACATAAGCTACCAAGAATTCTACAACCAGCAATGCTAGCATGAACTACAGGAATTGTATCTGCCAGTTCTCCTTCAAAGACACTGAAAAGAAACAAAACACAAATATTATTATGATACAATAAAATACATTAGTCTCCGCCTAAGATGCTCGTCTTCAGGAGACAACAAAATGAAGTCTCTTAGCCAGACGGTCTCTTAGGTGAATATTGTTCATCCATGGATATGGGATTAGAGTCATTAAAGTACGTAACATTTACCAGTCAGCCCTTTAGAGCCTTCAGTCAAAACAAGAGCGACGAGGATAGACAAGACGGATTAGGAAGAAGGAGGCAGCGTACATTTCTAGAATATTCTTCTGTTTGTAATGGTCACAACACTAGGTGGCTGTTGGGTCAAACAATAGAAAGGTCTCATTCAGACCATCCAGACCATCATGACTCTTTTTATCAGTGGAAACATGCTTCCAATTCTCATTGGTTATGGCGGTGCCAGTGATCTGGTCTAAATGTTCCGATGACTGCTCTGCAAGTGTCACGCGCCGTGTCAATCGCCTCATTCATCTGGTGGATGTCTGTTGTCAACATCAAAGAACTTAACACTTTCTAGAAGCGGCTAGCAGACATTCTAGTATTTTTAGGCCTACAGCATGATGTAGACAACATATTCCAGATAGTGAGAAATGCGGCATTGCCGATCTAAATCTGAATTTTCATTTTATTTTAGGCCAGCACCATTCGTCATTATGACGGATAGACTTTGCCATTATCCGTCAATAACTTGAATGGTGAAAGGAGCTCATCCTGCATTCGGTTCGCCGTTAATGACGGGTGGACTTTGCCACTATCCGTCATTAATAATTAACCTGAGTATGATCCCAGTTAAATCAGGAATAGTTTGTATTTTTGTAATGACTAATGTTTTTATGAATTTAAACCTAGATTTCTGGATGTACGTTAGATCTAATGATGATTTTATTTTGATATTATTTGACATTTTCACTATTTTCCCCCTGGATGTGACAAAATACAGATGAATATAGTGGATGGGAACGATTCACCATTAGATTTTAAGATCTAGCTGTGACTTGCATGATTCGATATACAGATCTCTCTCATGTATAGTATAGTGTATATATATATGTATCTCTCTCCTTCTACCTTTCTCGGTCTTGTCCTCTTTCTCTCTTGTATTGTGTATCTATCTCCTTCTATCTTTCTTGGTCTTGTCTCTCTCTCTGTCACGTGTGTGTAAAGGTGTCACCCTCCCTTCTATCTTTCTTAGTCTTGTATCACGATTCAACATTTAAGGTCTGGATCTATGTGGCATGTGTGATTTGATCTGAAGGTATATATGTGTCTCTCTCTCTCTGTATCTTGCACATGTATGTAGACATGTGTGTCACTCTCCTTTTATCTATCTTTCTTGGTCTTGTGTTTCTCTGCCTCCCTCTCTATTCGTGTCTTGTGAAGTAGGGGTCCTATTTAAATGCGAAAAGAAACGAAAAAGATTTTCCATTTAAAGAGGGTCAGGTCGTCAGCCTAAATATAGGGCACTGGTCTAAATTTAGAGCCTTCGCTCTTCCCAGGTAGACGATCGTCGCCATATCTATACGACACATTATAAGCTCTTCTGGGGATATATACATCAACTTTGCTTTCATTTCACCTCGGTAAACAACAACACGTGCTGTGAATCTGGTATTGTTTTGAATAGGAAAATACCCTAGGTGCAATGCTTCATGGGGCATTATTACTCGCTGTCTTTTCGCATCTTTTCAAGTGACACCGAAGTAAGTACTCAGATCAAGATTTAAACTTAAACCTAGATCTAGACTACTAGAGCTAATATCTAGATTTCCTGAACCCTAGAAATCTCACAGATTGGAACACTGAAATGACTTTACCCGAGTGCTAAACCAATTCTCGATTCACATCCGTAGAGTAATCGGCAATACATCCGATGCATATGACAAATAGCGTTTTTCTCTCAGGTATTCATCATAATGACAAATAGTCACTTTGTTTATTTTATTGCCTTATTTGAGTCTTGAGTCTGAGTTGAACAGACTATTAGATCTAGAATCTATTTCATTTGGAATTTTCAACAGACCTAAAAAAAATACCCAGGATCTAGATCTAGAACATGAAAATATTGGGAGTCATTATCCGCAAGGTGCCTTGCGGATCCAAGGAACAAGCGTTATCCGCAAGGTGTATTTTGTTTGAAAGGTTGTAAATTGTTTTTAAACTATCCTCTCAGATTTACATTTCAAATAAATTTCGACAAATGAGAATTTTCTTTGACTTCTCATTTCATTATACGTCACAGAAAGGGAAAAAAATTAGGTTGCTGAACAGGCACAATCATACACACCAGGAGGGAGTGGTACTGAATTGAACAGAACACTAACACACTTTTCAAGACATGCTTATCTGTGAACTTGACCAAAATTCCGGTCCTTGCGGATAATGCCGCCACAGAAGCAGGACTATCGGCAAGGTGCCTTGTGGACCAATATTCAGCGTTATTCGCAAGGCACCTTGCGGATAACGGTGGCCTAAAATTTTGGATAGACAAATCTAGATCTAGCTCTAGATCAATCTAGTCTTACCTAGATCTAGAGGTTTCTAGAATCTAACCTAACTTGCCTGTAAAAATTTTCTGATCCACCTATTGCAACAAGGCAGTAGGAATTTGTTAGCCGAGAGAACACACCAACTTCATTATTTCCTTCAAACTGTGCACGAACAGCCATTTTGTGTGATGGATATATTCTTGTCTAAGAAAGTTACGATTTACGTTTGACACCAGATTCTTAATTCATATCACTATAAATCACAATTGTAAGTAAATCTAAGTACAGATCTAGCCAAGATTAGATTCTAATCTCAAATCTCAGTCAACAACGAGCCCACGAGTGAACAAGGCAAACAAGACAGAAAGCAGTTTAACGGTCACATACACTTCAACGGCTTTCAAACTTGAGTCCGACTACGGAGTCAATATATTGTACGTCCATCCTGAAATATTATTATCTATATGAGGATGTATCGTATGCTGTAATATCTTGTATCTTTATAGATATAGATCACGTAATATTTCTGATAAATTTATGAAGACAATATTTCAAAACATCTTTAAAATAAAAATGGAACGTTAAATTATATCCTGAGTAATCGTTAGAATCGATATCGAATAAGAAGAGGAAAGACAGGCGCTTGTGATATGGCATTTGGTTGTGCAATAATAATGACGTGCAATAGACTATCACGGTACATGGAATATTATGTGTATTATCTACAATAACTTTGAAGTTGCCCCAGGCATACTTCGTATTTTTTTCTTCTCAAAATCACGCTTTTGATGGTATATCTTCACCATACCCCATTACAGTCGTATATTATATATGAATACACACGTTTTATGACGTCGGCGGCATTGTGACGAAGTTGTCGGAGTTTGGGTTTGAATCCCAGTAATGCTAGATCCGACGTTGTCCTCCGTGGGAAAAAGCATTTAACACCCGTTTTCCCCTCCATTTCCCCATTTGACCCAGGTGTAAAGGGTGTCAGAACCAGCTTGAGATTTAAAATTTTCAACAGACAAGCATCTTGTCAAGGAGATAATTAGGCCTATTATCACCTGTTCTGCGGTGTCACGCTATAGAAACTGGGTTAAGCTTCACGTCTATGTGCCGAAAAGAACATAAGATTCTACTTAATTGTTTTGAAAAAGTGTTATATTATGACATTGAAACATTGACAATGAAACAAACCTTGTCGATCCCTACTCACAGTAGAATTCATGAATCCGCAAGACAACTACGGATTCAATACTATCCTACAACGGGTTGGTGCCAAGAAAAGCAACAACAAAAAACAACAACACGTATTGCGACACACCTTTCCTTTCAATATCAAATAAACCAAAGTGGATGATGAGATGAAGAAGATTACGTGCCGTCCATTAACAGCAGGCTGTACTAGCCCTCTGCAGCGACCGGGCCCACCGAAAGAGAAAGAGAGGGGGTGTTCACCCGGTGCATTGTCATTGCCCAATAGGTCTTTGAAATGGGGGGGGGCGCATAAGTACACTAGAAAACAAATCTACCTTTGTACCTTTACCTACTGGCTGCATGGGTGGGGACCCTAAACTATCCCATGCACTGGCACATTTCAGTAGGCTACTCTTGGTAGCCTGGCCAGCGACGCCTTCTTCTTCTTTATAATGAGACAATGGTCGTTCGAGCTCAGGGAGAGCCCTTGAAACGGCGACCATTAATTACTTTTGGTAAAAAAGGTCACACCTTTCGATGCCTTCCAATTGGTTCTCTTTCTGTTCCTTGCTTTCTTCTACCACATTACCGGTTTGTGCAACCTTTTCTTTTCTGTACACAAGACCACGTAGGCCTGATCTGATCTACGTTGATTTCGTGTGTTCAATCCACCAGCCTGAGTATTTCTTCTGAGGCTGTCGCTAAAGTTATAAGCTTTGAGAGGCGGGGGCGGGGTGAGTGGGTAGAGTCCCCTGTCTTACCCCTTGTCTGATCTTGACTTTTTTTATAAGACATGTTTACTATTGCTATAATTGTAGGGTGACGTCAAAAGCAATTAGAAACGATAGTAAGTAACAAACTTCAACAAAAGAGGAAAGAAGCAACGCATTGGTTTAGATAGCAAACGAGCCATACATAATATTGTATCTATTTACACTTATAAACGGGACGGTCTTCGCACATATAGTGTGATGATGTCCGTTCAGGGGGAAGAACGGAAAACGAGATGAAAGGAAGAGCAGTCAGAAGCAGAATGAAAAGAAGAGACAACGAAATGAAGGGTATAAGTATAAGGGAAAGGGAAAAGAGGATATACAAGACCAGAGAAATATAGATATTGTGGTAACACAGAAAGAAGAAAGGATGATCTGTGTTATATAGAAAGGAAAAAGTGATAGGGAAGTTGAGAATTAAGGACTTTGAACGTTCCTATAAATCCATCTTTATCTTTAGTTTTGTTGACTTGGACAGGTAATTATGAAATATCATAGGAATCAGGAACACACAAATGCTAAATATGAAATATGAACGGATGCTTACAATAGTATGTGTAACTGCATCAAACAGAGAAAGAAACAAACATATCGGTTGATTGAGTGATTAATGATTACTATAGGCCTAAATGTTGACGTTTAGACAGAAACATAAATAATATAAAGCATCAAAGCTTATTCATCGATCTAGATTTAAATTAGATCTAAACCAGACTCTACATTTTGGCCTTCTGATCAGATTAAAAAGTGAAAGGGACACTGAATTGAATAATATGAAGTCTTATGCAAAGATATATAGACATACATGTAGGTAGATATATACATAGATAGATGTAGAAAAAAAATAAAAAAAAAAAAATAAAAAAAATAATATAATATATAAATTATAAATAATAAAATAAATAAATATATATATATATATATATATATATATATATATATATATATATATATAGATATAGATATATATATAGAGAGAGATAGAGAGAGACAGAGAGAGAGAGAGAGAGAGAGAGAGAGAGAGAGAGAGAGAGAGAGAGAGAGAGAGAGAGAGAAATACAGGAGCTATGATACCAGTAACGAGTGTTTAGTGGCAGTTTTACACCAAACTGAGAGATCAGACGCGCGCCGTTTCAGTTAAACATAAGCCACCTTACTATAGCCTACATGTGGAGGCTCAGGGTTAAACCCTTCGTCAGGTAATAACGAGTAGTGCATGTATCTCAACAAATTTGTGATCTTTATTTCATTTTAACTATCGACAATTTTGCTACACGTGTACTTTGATACTTTCTTTCACCCCGTCTGTCGCATTTTCTTCTTTTGTTGACCTGGCTCTTTCTTCCTTCTCCACTCTATACTACATGTGTCTCTCTCTCTGTGTCTCTGTCTGTCTGTCTCTCTTCCTTTCTCTCTCTCTCTGTCTGTCTCTGTCTGTCTGTCTCTCTCTCTGTCTGCCTGTCTGTCTCTCTCTCTGTCTTTCTGTCTGTCTGTCTCTCTCTCTCGCTCTCTCTCTTTCTTTCTCTCCCATGGTCCAGGTAGGTGGATCGACACCTAGTCTCATCGGAGAAGGACGATAAAAAAGAGGTCCCGTTACGGATCACAACACTATGGGCACGTGAAAGATCCATTGGCTGGTTACACGGCAGTCCGGGAAAAATTAAAAATCCTACCCAAAACCCTGATATCAACTTAGTTGTGGGTGTGGGTAAATCAAATAAAACTCTCTCCCTCTCTCTCTCTCTCTCTCTCTCTCTCTCTCTCTCTCTCTCTCTCTCTCTCTCTCTCTCTCTCTCTCTCTCTCTCTCTCTCTCTCTCTTCTCCGTCTGTAGATCTAAATATCTGTCTTCTTCTCTTGTTCTTCCTTATCCATTTGACTTAATACCCCCCCCCACTTCTCGCTCTTTCCCCTTAGACTTCTGTATTCCTTTGTTTGCTTCTCTTATCCTTCTCTCTTCTTCTCCTTTTATGTATAAATTGAAGTGCCATCACTTCGTGTGGTGTTTGTATAACTTTATAAGTATAAGTGTGTAGATACAATGTAGATCTATAACTAAATAGATCTACGTGTATTTTTTTGTCTGACGAAAGATCATAACCAGAAATGTCTTCTTTGGTGTCACACATTAATATGTACGTAAGTATGGTCGTTTGTTTTATGGTCAAATGGAGTTCACCCTTAAGCCTAGCGTTCACTTTAGTAAGTGCTACCTCCATAGAGTCACCAGATTGAGTTGAGGGACTTACCGGAAGTGCCGTCGAATAACGCGAGATCACCAGTTGTCCTTTCCCATTCACCGGTCATTGAAAACAAGAGGTGGAAGGTACAAACTCGTGTAAGTACAAATACCCATTCATACTGAAAGACTTCCCCTTTTCACCTTTAAGACTTGTTCTTAAATTGACACCCTTCAGAACACATAATAATGAGCTTTATCATGCTTATCTGCGATAAAATTGATCATTGGGGTACTAGTCAGTTCCCCTACGTGACCAGGCAGCCTAGATCAAGTTGATTGAACCAAGGATATGTTTTTTTCAGTCATCGAAAAGGTTCATGAAGGTCAAGTTCTGAAACAATTCATTTCAACGAGTTTTTAATTGCAGACCACTTTGAAATAAATAAATAATTATGTTACAATATATACTAGATCTAACATCTAGATCTAAATCTTCCCCCAAGGAAATTCCCTCAGGGAAGTGCAGAGGGAAGCAGCCCTATCAACTATTACTAGATCTAGTAAAGTTTATAACCGACCCTGTCTGTCCCTGGTAAGGCAATGACTGGTAAATGTCGGTCTGTTACAGCACTCTGTTCAGCGCTATGCCTGGGATTTTCTGTTAGCCTGCTACAAACCTCTCAGCGTAATCCCGACATTTGCTGGGAAGGAAGAATTGATCAAGAGAGGCCTGAATATTCTTCCTTCTTATTACCCTCTAACTATACTATATACATGTACTGTCTTACGCTCATCCTCTTTTAACCCAAGTAGAGCTCGCAGTGTTGCCGGAAGTGACCTTCTTACAGTGAGGGGTTGCCCTGGCCATTTTCATGAAAAAACGAGTGTGTACAACGGGTGAAGCTAGGATTTAGACTTAGTTTGAACAATGAGTTCACGTTTACAGATAATAAAAGACCTATAAAACATGCATTTTCTATAAGTTGAAAGAATAAGGAATTCATATTGAGGTGTTATTGCAACAAGAGAAACTTAAACTAAGGACTAAACATTAGCAACGATAGCCGTGTAATCAACTTAGACCTCTCCATGAGAAGTGTGTTGAATGGGAAAGTGCCACTTTGACGAATGATAACAAGGCTATCGGGAAAGCCCGAGCTCAAAATAAATTGTAATCTCATTGGCTGTTATTTAACTATGAACTTAAAGGTCAAACTACGTCATAAACCAAGTAAGGAAAGTGGAAATTTCCATTAAAGAAGCCTATGTGTCATGCCCTAAATATAGGGCCTGCGTGCTTCTCGTGCCAATGACGGGCGTCCCTAGATATAGGGCTGTGCGCTTCCAGGCGGCACTTTTCTTGGGTTAAAATTTAATAATGCTTTCCGATAGGTTAACCATTTAGTTAACAGGGAAAATGACACGTTCAGACTCAGAAGCTTACGTCCAAAAGGCTTTCAGTTGAGTTTATTTCAAAAGGTGTGTGTCCATCATTATCTTTGCCTTGGACTACTGGTACTAGTAACGATGCTAAATCAGCTGTACTATGCATGAAGGAGTCTTGATTTTAAACAACTTTCATTTATTGGTCACCCCTGTTGTAAAATGGAATGATCAGACCTCCCGGTTATCCTGATTTAACCCTTTAATGGCCATTCATTTCCTAATTGCCTACCCCAAAGGCCATGAAAAGGGGAGATAAATCCGTATAAAATAAGCCCAACATTTAAAAAATTCACACCAAATTTATTTTATGGTCTAAAATTGATAAATTTTACATGTAATTGCTCATAAGAGATAGAAGAATCAAGAAAAAAATAGAAGAAATAGATAAACATGCATATAATATGAATCAATCTTAGTGGTGAAAAGTAAAAAAAAAAAATGTTCAACACAAGATGAAAAGTTTTTTTCCTGGCACTACTGGCAGTCTAATGTTCAGTTCAAGCTGTTGTGGAATTTAGCAAAGCAGACGCCTTTACAGAGGAAGGGATGAGTGTCACATGTGACACAGCCATAGACAGTCTCTGGGGTATGACCTGTGGTGGTCTTTTTGCCGTCCATGCGACACTGAAAACACTGGCGTTTTCGGCCGATGAGTCGCGTCACCTGGTAGTCCTCTGGAGCTGGCTTGCCGAGGCCAGAGACGGAAGGAAATTCCTTTGTGCTCGTCGAGAGCGGCAAATGTTGCCACGGAGGAGCTCGCGAGCAATCTCCAGTCGAAACTGTACGTGGCACATGGTTTTTTTTGCGCACGCACAGTCGGTGACTTGTAGACGATGAAGGAATTCACCACTGCCACCTCGAACAAATACCACAGGGTACAACGCCACCATTTTTTGCTTTTCCTACCAATAGGGTAGTAGGACCTGAGCTGGTTGTTTAAGTCCACGCCACCCATGTTGTCATTGTATGACAGGCCAGATTTGGGGATTTGCTTCTGGGCGATACCCACTTTGGTCCTGCGTTCAGCAGTTGGCGAAGTAGGGTCGCTGTTTGTGCTCAGCATGCAGACTGTTCTTTTATCTTGCCACATACAGGCCACAAGCTGATCCTTCTGTCTCATGATGACAGTGTCTCTCTTGTTTTTTTATGACTTCAGCTGCGGGCCAGCCTTTCCTGTTGGTCCGAATTGTACCACAAGAATATGTTTTCTGCGTAAGCAGGTCCTGCGCCAGTTTCACTGATGAAAAAAATTGATGATATCGGCCAAAGTAATTTTTGCCCAGATCTGTCACCACCCTGTACCCTAAGCCATCTGTGTGTGAATTATTTGTGTCTTTTCCAGTATAAAAGCAAAAATCCAGGAGATAGCCTGTGGCAGAATCAGTTGCATACCAAACCTTGACGCCCCATGGATTTGGTTTGCCACGAATATACTGTTTGAAATATAATCGGCCTTTGAAAGCGATCATAGCCTCGTCGAAGCTGATGGCAACAGAGGGAGAAGAACAGGTCTGTCATGCTTCCAGTACCTTGTCATGCAGAGGACGAATTTTGAAGAGAGGGTCGTGACCATCTTCACCCCGGGGAATCTGATTGTCGTTGTTGAGGTGTAGATATCGGCTGATTTCACGGGTACCGATTGCGGGACATGGCATCGGAGACAGCATTAACTTTCAGGAGCTCATCTGTTGACCAGTATATATAGAGCTGAGGCATTGTATGAATGCCAAACATGATGTTGATGTAGATAAAGATCTTCATGTCCTTTACTCTGACTGGTACCCAACTTGGCATCGCAGCAACATCTTTTGTTCAGCATACCTGTTGGTTTCTCTGCCCATCTCTTCTATTACTTCTAAAACACTGTCTGGAATAAACAGATTAAAAAAAGTCTATTGGCCTGCTGTCATCGTCCAGGATATGTACAGGTCCAGAAGAACTAGTAAAGGCTTCCACTTTCACTGGTTGGAGTCTCTCTGACCACACAACACGTTCTGGAATGTTACTAATGTTAGTTTCAACATCAAACTCACTCGAAGAAGTCGAAGATGAGTCAACAGCAGTCCCAATAGGATCTAAACTATCAAGAATATCGGGTTCAAAGTCACTCTCAGCATCTGACTCATCACTGTCACCATTTAAAATGTTGTTTCCACTTGAAAGAAGATCTTCCAGAAAGTTGAAAGCCATAGCTAAGGTTGAAAAACAGCTGATAATCACACGTGTGTTTAGATAAAGTTTGTGTGAGAACAGTCAATCATAGACAAAGGCTTATAGGTATGAACCGGAAGTGTTCACTCTAGATATCATGGGGTCAATAATAAAAGGAAGTGTTTCAGTACAGTAAGAGAGTATATGATGTTTATCGAAGCTATACAATCGGCGGGCGCCAACGGGCAATGCGGCCATGATCGGGAGTGGGCGGCCGTGGGCGATGTGGCTATTAAAGGGTTAATTGGAATCATCCCGATATTTTAGCGAAATTTTGCGAAATTCTGATTTCCCGTTTACCCATCTCAAATTTATTGTGAACTACAACTGCAGTTGTTGCCCGGAGGGCATTGTTCCATATATTCAGTGTTCGATTTTTGTTTTTAATCCGCCAATAGCTGGATGTCGTGCTATTATGAGTAACGGTGTATCGATTCTTCGCTAATACATTGTTCTCTTTTTCCAAATTCTTCAGAGTACTCGTGCTGTACTTGTTCGAGACTTCAAAAATCGTTGTATTCTTACGTGTTATTGAGGCCTACTGCGATTACTAGAGCCTTAAATTTCTTATTGATCAAGTAGAAGGCTTCGCTGATATTCAATGACTTATTAGATCTAGATTTAAACGTCCTAGTGTGACACTGTTATGTCTGAGATGTGAGTAGTTTCCAGTGTTTGTATTACAGTACATATAAATAATGGGAACAAGACAAAATAATTTTCTGGGTGCGTCAAGTTTTCCCCATGACATCTATTTTTGGCTGACTGTATCAACTTTGTTCATGACTGTTTTGATGTTGCTTCCTCCACAGGATGAGTATTCATGTACTACGTGTGGGCCTTCGGGCTTCTCGTGTTTCACAGCGGGGGCTGAGTACCACTCCAGTTGTTTCTAAAAATATTGTCTTAGATCAGAAGTTACGTGATGACATTCACCCTAAAATAGGTGAGTTGTAACATTACAGTAAAGTCTAACTTCCTGAAATGCAAAATTATGTAATATTTTGTTTCAAGATTTTAAGATTTAAAAAAAAATAGTGTAAACACTGATTTTTTTCATCTTTTGTTCTTCATTCTCATATCGTCCTTTTTGTATTGCATTTAACTTATGTTGTCAAATCATAAATCAAATGGCATTGTGATTGACAGGTGCTACTAGTAGGTCCTTCTTTCTTTCGCATTTCACACATCTCTTTCATTTCATTGTTTCCTTTGAGAACACTGCTGATGGTGGACAGGGTAAATTTCAATGAAACTAAAGGCATTGCAATTTTTATCATTTTGTGCTAAACAAATTGTAAGTAAATTTTAAGAGGGAAAAATCAACTGTTTCAATGTATATATATATATGCAATATTTTTGTTGTTGTCCCAATAAAGGTAATCGTGAAATTGTGGGTTTCGGACACAATGGAAGAGCTACTTATGTTGATAGGAGTGAGTTTCCTGCCCCTGCTATCCGCTTTAAGGAGGACACAGCAGATGTTCTAAAACTGAGGGAGAAAGAAAAGGCGACTGGAAAAGCCTTACTTTAGAGGAGCGAAAAACATGTAAGTTTTGCAGAGATTGAGGGTTGTCAATGGATCTTTGCCTACATTTGATTTAAATATGTACATACAAATTTAAAAAAAAATGTATTATACATAAAATTTATAGACCTACTGTTTGTGGATTATAATCAAATTGATTTTCCTGCATGGACAGTTCATATAAAAAATAATTTTAGTGTGAAGCTAAGCAGTGGTTTTCTTCTTCTGAAGTCACAAATATGCAGCAGCAGAGGTTTTCGTTTTCATTGGATTTCACTACCTACCCAAAATCCTGCCATTATGTATATTTTTACGATCCAGGAAATTGGAAGTAAATAATGAACACAATCTTGAGATCCCTTTCTAATTCAATTCATTTTATTAATGTTATTTCAGACATTTTTTTGAAATGGTAAATCCATGCGATTTGTACTTTTACAGCTAGGGTTTCCATACATTGAGGGAAAACTGAAAAATATCTCCATGTCAGGAAACTATCAGGGAAAATGGGATTCCATGAGAAACTATCATGGAAAGCAAACTGAATTTTGATCACCATCGACACTGGAATATAATTTCCAGGGTTCACCCGCATCAATAAATTTAGGAAGATAAAAACCCAATTCTCTCAGTCGGGAATATATATGATTATATGGGGAAAGTGCGATTCAGAGAGAATATAAATGCAGTAGGGAAAATTAACTGAATAAAGACACCAGCATCCACGCTTAACATGAATACAAGATGTTTTTAGACTAGGTATAATTTTGTTTTTTGTTTGGGTGTTTTTTTTCTCTCCAATTCTGGAAATGTGACATTCTGTAACCCTAGTTAGACCAAGTAAATAAAGGATATTTTTGGTAACCTGAAGTTCAAACATTTAAAAGCAAAAGAAATGGTGTCATTTGTACTGAAATTAAGTAATGGAAATAGTTACGGAATATAAGCGATTAGCAACATTTTATGAAATTTGAAAGGGTTTACTATTACAATAAATGACTATATTCCTGCGCTATGAACACAAAGAACAACAAATACCTTTTGTGTACAGATCAGTACCTGATATAAAATAATGTGGTTATTTGTATGGTAATCCTCTTTAAAGTCATACAAGTACAAGATTAGCATACCCGTGTCCATTTTTTCTAAACCAGCGGAATGTCAGCGTGTATTTGTGTAATTGTAAATGTTTACTCATCCAAATGTCAATTTTCTTCACATTTATTTCCATTTCAGTGTATAGAGCTAGCTTTTGTCAAACCTATTCTGAGATGAACGCACCCTCTGGAGAGTGGAAGTCTTTGTTGTCCACCATTTTGTTTGGACTTGCTTTCACGGGATGGATCATGTTCTTCATGAGGAAAGTTGGTACGTTATAGTATTAGTATATTTGAGTTTTACAGTTTCTCTGAGAACCTCTCACACAGGTATGCCTTTTAAACCGAGAGTTTATTTCATAGAACCAGTTTCATTGTTGGGTCCACCATGTGCATTTTGCCCAGAACGCTCTGTTTGTCAAATTGAACTACTATCACTAGCACTGGGTTGATCAGTAGACTTTATTTTATATGCCTATTTTAATTACTAGTCTTGTTTTTATTCCAAAAGAGAATTCCATTTGATTAGCAATTCAGACTTGAAAATTAAACATTGTAGACTTGAATACATTAGAGGACTCGGGTAGTCAGAGGCATGGTGTCAGCCTATCAACCCAAACTACCCCTCCCCCCGTGCAGGTAGCTGGATCGGTACCTAATTCCATCGAAGATGGACGGGGAATAGGTGGTATCGTGTGCAGATCACAGCACTCTCTGTACGTTTAAGTAAGATCCCTTGGCTGTTTACAAGCCAGTCTGGGCAACGTTAAAAATCCTACCAAAAACCCTGAGGTCAACTGTGTTCTGGATGTGGGTAAATCAAATTATAGTGAGGAGAAAGAAAAGGCGACTGGAAAAGCCTTACTTTAGAGGAGCGAAAAACGTGTAAGTTTTGCAGAGGTTGAGGGTTGTCAATGGATCTTTGCCTACATTTGGTTTAAATACGGGGGGGGGGGGGGGGGGGGGGAGACATGTTCAACACGTCATGCTGTTGGGATCTACATGTGACACAAAATCATCAGCATAATCAAGTTTAATATCAGATCAGTTTCTTCTGCATTTCCCTCGACAGGACCAATATCATGTGAATTTGAAGAGGAAATATGACTTTGAGGGGCCGTTGAAAAATCATAGATATCTACTTTTAGTAGTAGACTGATCGGGACGATTCAAACATGAAGTGAAATCTTAGTTTTGTCTTTCTTAAGAAAAGAGCTCCTATGGTACCAGTATTGAATCAATGTGAAAAATTGGGAAATAATTAACTATGTAATCCGATTCTGGGCAACAGCGGGCTATGCAGGATAATACACGATCGGGCAATGTGGGGTAATACAGAAAATTAAAGGATAAAATAAAAAATTATACATGTAATATACCATCGCTAATAGGGCTAACTTATGCTGGTCAACAATTGTAACCAACCTTCATACACCTATCCAATGTACTGTAAAAAAAAAAATGACCAGTGACCAGTTCTCTCTTCTTAACTCTACCCACCGTACCCATTGGATCACTGGTTTGTCACTAGGCAAGTAGAATTGAGCAGTCTTCTGAACTCCACTCACGGCTCTTTCCTTGATGTGGCATGAAATTACTCAAGAGTATTTTAGGTGACTGGGAACATATTGTGCCCTTGCCCCTACCACTTAAGTGTTGAAAGTATTTAATGATTTTCAGATATCCCTATTTCTCTATGCCAATTTTACGTAAAACGGAGGACTCTTCTAAAACAAACGGTCTGGTAATAATTCTCTTTCCTTATCTGTCTGTTGTCTTAATTTCTAAACCATACTCGATCAATTTCCTTGGTGATAAACCTCAATTTATTGCCCTGACCAATTTTTTCCATAAATGCCCGTTTTGTCTGCTTCCCAAGCAATTTAGGCGATTATTAGAATGGTGTTTAATTTTCACAATTCTGTGTGGAACGAAGATGTTTTAGGTTGCGCAGATGCCGATGATGTTAGTTCTGATGATGAATCAGACATCGATGTTGGGTTTGAGAATGATAGCAGTTTAGACCAGACGAATACACAGGAATAGTACGATGTGTATTTGTCTGGTCTTTGTTGCTATTAAAAGGCTTTAATATTATTTCATGTCATTAATCACTTTTGACTTGCCCCTTGTCTGGACACTGGGGTTAAGATGGACATTGTGTTTTACATTACAGTTACATGTGTGGAGTGCATTGCTGTCACAAATGCTGTTTCTCTTCTTTTTTTTTTCAGTATACCCACCCGCTCCATCAACATTTACCAGAGAGTGGCAGGAGAAGACATTGGAGAGGATGATCACTCAGGGCCAAGGTTCCATCCAAGGAATATCGGCCAAATGGGATTATGACACGAACAGTGGAAGAAATAAAGACAGAGCGTCCGACTGCGCAGTGATTTTCAGATTTATTTACGTTAACGGGTTGAGTATGTAGGTAGGGCAGCAAAAATGACGGGTACGACCGTGGTAGTTGATTTTAATGGTGATATGGTGGCCTTCAGGCTCTGGCCATGTTATTACTCTCTTTCTTACATATCACCAGTTGTCTTTTACTTTTTAAAAAGAATTTGTTTGCTTGCAGCTTTTTTTATTTTTCTTTCTTTCATATCTGTGCTTTTAGCTTAATGATCAATGATTGACGGTCGGTTTGATTTAGACAGGGATTTAGATTTTGCTTCCATTTTTTTTTAGTTTATTGCTTGTGTGATGTCTGGATGATTCCATCTTTTACTTCAAAGCTTTAATTTTAGTGTTTCTATATTGTAGGAAAATTTGAAAGTACAAAATGTGTTAACTCTGTATTTTTGTTAGATGGACTGAATAGTGAGCACCGTAACGGGTGAGTTATTCCAACAAGTAATGTGCTCAATTACATTACAATGATTTGTAATACTGGGACGCTTTATAGTATGATGGGATGTATTTCTCTCCTTTAAATGCCTGTGACTGTGAATCCATCCAGCTACCCAGCTTATTTTCATGACCTCTTATTCTCGTATTTTGAGAGAGATGTTTTTCATTTTTTCGGTATTAGTGTTAGTTTTTTGTCCAGTTTTGTTTTCTTCCTTCGTTAACTAAGTTCGTTATGTAGTATGTGTCTCGCTTTTCTATATGGGGAACTTTGACATGTTAAATGAGAGCGTACGTGACGCTAAAATTGTTTTCATGACCTTTCATGAACTATGCCATTAAAATATTGTCATTATTTAAAGTGTAATGGTCCTGGTTTCTGTTTCATTTGTTTTGCCAATGTTCGTGTGACTGCTGTGATATTTACTTTATGTTTTTCCTTACTATAAACAAAACCAAAGTAAACAGATCTTAAACTTTTCATGAAATTGAAGGAACCAGAATCTGCAAAAACATCCAACACAAAAAAGAATTGTTACCAAGACAGGGATTGTAGCTTGAAACTCCTGGAAACGCCTTACTAGAATTTCGGAGTCTCTGTGATCCAGAGGCAAGGTTGCCGGCCTTTCAACTTACTGGTTTTGGGTTCAAGCCCTGATGGTTGAAACTTTTTCTCTAGATTTTTTTTTTTTTAAAACCCACCACCCATGGTCCAGCTTTGTCGATGGCCTTGTGGTTAGACTACCAGATTGAGGATCATGAGGTCCCCAGTTTGAATCGTGGCAAAGCTGGGCCTGACTTTGTGTTCTGTGTGTATGACACTTATAGTACGCACTTTCCTCATCCGACCCAGGTGCAAATGGGTACAACCACTAGCTTGGGAGTACAGCTCTGCGTCAGACTAGCGGCCTGGCCAGGGAGTTATTATTATCACCAGTTCCGCCACGCTTAGAAACTGGAATAGGCTCCGGCTCAATAGGTCGTAAGGGCCTTGAAGTTGAAGGAACTTTTACGTACCCCTGGTACAGGTGGGTGGATTGACACCTAATCCCATCAGAGGCAGACAGTAAAATACCAGAAGGAGATCCTGTGTGCAGATCACAGACAGTAGTGACAGACACAGATCTTTTGGCTGTTTACAGGGCAGTCCAGGCAACATTTAAAATCCTACTAAATCCCCCACGTTCAGCTTAAGCAAAAAAAAATTGCAGCGCATACATATTTACAGTTGTAATGATTAGTGTCAGACTCAAAAGGGATTAAAATTCAAAATGTAGGCCTACATGTTGCTCATAGTCACAATTTGATTTGATTTACCCACGTCCACAGCTACGGTGATCTTGGGGGTTTTTGGTTGGGTTTTCATTATGCCTGGACTGTCCTGTAAATAACTAAGGGATCTTCAATGTACATAGAGTGTTGTTGTCTGCACATGGGACACCCTTTCATTGTCCGTCTCCGGTGGGACTGGGCGTAGATCCACCGTTCTGGACCGGGGGGGGGGTAGATTTTTGCTCTTAAAAATCAAGAAAGTGCTTCAACCACTGACGGGGCTCAAACCACTACATTTTGGTTGAGAGGCAGACACCTTGCCTCTGGATTACCGAGAACCCCTCATAGTCACAGTTAAGACAACAGGGAAGATAACATCATTGTATACAGCATTGTCGACAGGTGGAAGAGGTATAAATGCAACACAAGTTGACTTAGAATGAAATGTGACCAAACAACAGCAGGATGTAAAGCAAATAGTTCTTTTACTTTTATGTACAAACCTCTTTGACTAGAGGACCAGTCTACATTCAAATATAGATATTATGACAAGCATATATTATAACATTAAGTACATAATGCGTAATAAATAGAAAATAAAGTACCTATTACAATATAAAAATTCAATAAATACAATTAAACATGTACTTTTAATAACAATAACAGTATACATTTACATAGTATTAGTAATGCAATATGACGATTTCTGGTATATTATATTTTCTACGAGTGAAGGTAGTTGTTATTGATCCAGCAGTGCTTAGACATTTGTCCTTCGCCCATGTAGTGGTATTTACAGGTGTTTTCCATCTGTTACTAGTGTTACTGTTAATGTAGGGTTCCATCATGGTATTCCAGGTATCGTGGTTGGTTTCTCAGGGGAGTAGCATTTTCCGTAGGTCTTTCAGTTTGTGACATTCAAAAAGGTAATGGGTCAGTTTCATGGGGTGGTCACACTGTCACAGAGAGGGAAACACTGGGGAATATTCAGAATTTTTTCTGTTCAGATGCATGCTCAGTTGTATAATTGTATGTGGTGTGTTTGGAGCCCGAAGATGGACAAGTGAAGGGGAATAAGAGTAAGAAGTTTGTTATGGACACTCATCATAGTCGTACTCTGACCTCATTAGTGTGAGGAAATACATGTAGTGTCTTCTTAGGAATAGGACTGAAATAATGTATCTGCTTTAAGTAATTAAAGTCTTTAAAAGTGCTCACAAGGTGCGCATTTGATCATAAAAGTGCTACATTACATTTACATACACTAACTTAGTCCGCCTTGTACCGGTGTATTGAATGCATAATTGTCGGACAGGTTTACCAAGTTTGCTTGAACTCTTGGGAGTTGGAGAAGTAAGTTGGAACACCATCGATGATTGTGTGTGAGTCGTGAGTACTAAGACTACTATGCGACTGTAACGTAAAACTTGATTGATATCCAGACATATCGATACATTTCCGCTACATAATATAATACTAATAATAGTATCAGTATCAGTTGAGATGGTTTGGGTATGTAAACAGAATGAATGACAATAGAAATAGCTAAATCAGTATTAAAAAATACGTGCTAAAACTCAAGGTAAAAGACCTAAAGGCAGACCTCGGAGAAAGTGGGAAGAAGATATAATGAAAGAGACATTAAAGTTAAAGTAAAGCAAAGAATTTCAACTTTCACAGAAGGAAACAGAAAATGTTAGGACAAGGCAACCTGGAGTAAATTCATCTAGGGCGTCTAAACCCGCACACCGGAAGGTAGAATGGGAGCTGAGAAAGAAAGATATAATATTAGTATTGCATTTGCATAGTGAAGGCAATGACATAACATAAGACAATATGAAATTCCTATAGGAACAAAGACGAGACATACAAGGAATAGACAGAAAAATCATGGGATCGAACCCGTGACCTCTGCGTCGACACTCATCGCTTCGCCAGGAAAAGAAAGCGTGCTACCAACCGAGCTAACTGAGCGTAGTTAGCTCGGTTGGTAGCATATAATGGTAGCAGTAGCACGCTTTCTTTTTCTGGCGAGGCGGTAGGTGTCGACGCAGAGGTCGCGGTTTCGATCCCCATGATGGCCAGGATTTTTTCCCGTCTATTCCTTGTATTTGTCTCGTCTTTGTTCCTATGAGGCTTTCATATTGTCTCTTATGTCATTGACTTCACTTCGAGATGCCGCTTGCCTCACTGTTTATCTTTATCTACGTTAGTATTACATAGTTACGATTACATGTTATTATCGTATTATTATAAATATTATTGGCACTGCTGGATCACACTGACTAGTGTTACGGCCGACCAATGCACTGTACAAGACGATCATGTACATAAATAAATATTGTATGTACTGTAACACTGCTACCACGCTAGGCCTATAGATAGTGTCAATACTGCAATAAATATTAATACTACACTGAAATTTAGTAGCGTCTCTCTCTCTCTCTCTCTCTCTCTCTCTCTCTCTCTCTCTCTCTCTCTCTCTCTCTCTCTCTTCTCCCTCCTTTCTCCCTCCTTAGCTTCTCTCTCTCTCTCTCTCTCTTTCTCTCTCTCTCCCTCTCTCTCTCTCTCCCCCTCTAGCCTCTCTCTCTCTCTCTCTCTCTCTCTCTCTCTCCCTCTCCCTCTCCCTCTCTCTCTCTCCTCTCTCCCTCTCTCAGCTCTCTCTCTCTCCCCCTCTCTCTCTCTCTCTCTCTCTCTCTCTCTCTCTCTCTCTCTCTCTCTCTCTCTCTCTCTCTCTCTCTCAAGTTATAGAAGTAGAAGGGTTCATATCAGAACAATCAGACTAGATTATACACAAAGCATACTACTTGTTTCATTTTAAATATTCATTGACAGACTATTTAGAGCCAAAGGAGTCTTATAGGGCTGACGGTGGACTGCAAAGATGACAAAAAAGTAGAAATGCAGAAGGAAAATATACAGGCAGCTGGCTTTACCTGTTGCTCCTTGTTAAAGGGTTGGTTCACGAAGTCGATGTTAACTTAAGTGGCAATCTCCTATTGTTTTGGGTAGGGACTAGCTCAAACAGCATTGGAAGTCAGTTTACGCATTGCTGCAAGGTGTTCTTCATAAAGTTTGATATAAGAATAAAATTCGAAATTTCGAGTTTAACGGGGATAAAATGCTGAATATACATAACAAAAAACTAATGCTCACGAAATCTATATTGATTGTAGAATAACGTGAAGTTTGAAGCGAAGGAAAGGTAACGACTACACCACGAACAAGTTTAATCAATCTTCTTCACTTTCGTAAATTATTTTAATAATAAGACCTTCAGGCGTTTTTGAGTAATACATATTTTAATTTAATCACTTACTTAGCTGGAAAAAGCAGGAATTTTACTGGACCTACAAAATCGTTTACAGCAAAGACACAAATTATGATAGAGTTAGGAAAATAGAATTTCGCGAAACTCTTAAAGGGGTGGGGGGGGGTTCTGGGAATGCCATTTTTGCCGAAAATGAGACGGTGATTCCTTGGGAGAGACACTTAACACGCATTTCCCGCACTCGGCCGACGTGGAAATAGATACAAGTATTAGATTGGGAGTAAAAAACCTGCGTCAGACTAGCGTCCTGTCCAAGACGTGATTTAAACAATGTTACCTGTTCCGCTTCACGTTTTAGAAACTGGTATACGCTCCGGCTCTATGGACGGAATAACCTTGAAGGAACTTCTTTTCTAAATTAAATTAAAAAAAACTTTTGTTGAAATACACTAACTTGCATATATTATCATATATATGAATTGATGTTCTTATCATAATAAATTAGTTAGCGGATCTGTTTAAATTGTTCAAAGTTGAGATAAGATCGTTAAAAAGTTTTTGTTCACTATCTCACCACTGAACTGATAATAAAACTTCGTGCATACCGGTACATGTCGTATTTACATTACAATCATCCACCCCTGGCAGTGTCAATAATGTCATTGATTATTATTATCATCAAGACTTGAAATTATGTCTCTCTATCGTCTTCTGTGTTGCAGGTTTGTATTGGTTTGTGATGTGGGTGAGTGGAGGTTTGGTTTTGTTTTGTTTTGGGGAAAGGGAATATTTATGGGAGTTTGTCTTTATGTGTGTGTGTGTGTGTGTGTGTGTGTGTGTGTGTGTGAAGGACTCTGCTTTAATACTAGTACTGGTTGGTTGATATTGACGTGTTTAACTCCTTTACTCTTCTTAGTCAAAATCCCAACTGAGTTTGATCTAGGTTAGAGAGAGAGAGAGAGAGAGAGAGAGAGAGAGAGAGAGAGAGAGAGAGAGAGAGAGAGAGAGAGGGGGGAGAGGGAGAGGGAGAGGGAGAGGGAGAGGGAGAGAGAGAGAGAGAGAGAGAGAGAGAGAGAGAGAGAGAGAGAGAGAGAGAGAGAGAGAGAGAGAGGAGAGAGAGAGAGAGGAGAGAAGGGGAGAGGGAGAGGGAGAGGAGAGGGAGGGAGAGAGAGAGAGAGAGAGAGAGAGAGAGAGAGAGAGAGAGAGAGAGAGAGAGAGAGAGAGAGAGAGAGAGAGAGAGAGAGAGAGAGAGAGGGAGAGAGGGAGAGGGAGGGAGAGAGGGAGAGAGAGAGAGAGAGAGAGAGAGAGAGAGAGAGAGAGAGAGAGAGAGAGAGAGAGAGAGAGAGAGAGAGAGAGAGAGAGAGAGAGAGAGAGAGGGAGGGAGGGAGGGAGGAGGAGGTAGGTTTGAAGGGAGGAAATTATTGTTTGAATCACATTTTCTTAACTCACACACATGGATTACGAAACGTATTTACATACATTACATATCTAACTTTTTATCAATTCGTTTACTGATATTATCTGTTTAGTTTAATCCTAATATTTTGTTCTGGAGTTGCTAAAATACTCATGTAAATGTGAACATAACGGTATTACTTTTTGTTCACTTGTGCCCCTCGCTTTGTCATTAATTCTATTATATTTTGATAAGTTCCAGCTTTACATTATTTTTGAGTCAGCGTCAACGATTCATTGACCTTGAACAAAATGAATATTAAGTTAATGTATTCATTGTCCTTTAATTGACCTAATATGATATCGAACAAAGATATAACAGGTAAAATAGAAACAAAAATTCAACTACCGTATGTCATTTACACATCGAATCCTGAAAAAGTATGTTTTGTTGTATACAGGCTTACTAAAATTCGATAAAGCATCACTTCCCTAAGATATCTAAGCCCAGGACTCACAGCAAACTTCCGTTTCGTCCCTCTTCCGAAAATTTCAGCATAGCAACCACTTACACAGAGCATCAACACCATGGTAAGTAGAATTCTTAGATGTTCTTATTCATGGAGAATTTGCTTTTGTATGACAGACTGAAAATGGAGTTGCTTTAATACTAAAAATAGTTAAAGCATAAAATCGAAAATATGATGTCAAAGACAAAACGAAAACAAGATTAATGGAGTTGTTCCAGAAGTAGGAAGTTAGCATGACATGAACATAATTTTTTGTGTCTACTTGGCAGGCTCCATCTGTCTAAACTGTGAAGAGATCTAGATTCTAGATAGATTTGGATGTATTAAAGAGCATAGATTCTGTATATTGTGCTTATGATTTGATCTAGATCTACATAATAGAAGGAAAATATCAAAATGATTCAGTCAGTTGGAATCTAATAAGACAGCTTCATAGAACTTTACCCTCATAAAATAATGACAAATGTATTGTATAGTACTACTATTAATTTGTACTCACTCAACTAACAACTACAGACACTACAGTACTCACAACCTCATTCGAAGGAAACCTCATTTTAATTATTATTTATATCATGGAATGATTGAGACTTCAAATAGATTGGCCATTAGCCGAAAAGGGGTGATTGAAGAAATCAACAAAATCTGTAGAGGGTCTCAGTCTGCTGCGTTCAGTCTGTGACATGTCATCCTTTTTTTTTTGGTGACTAGATTCTAGGTCTGTGCAAGTGTGGGAAGGTATTTTAGTACGATGAGCCCTACTTTATAAATGCATTTAGATCTATTTTTATGTTTTGAAGGCAAGCAAAAAAGGACAAATTCAAGTTAGTTTAATAATTCATGGGGGTTGTAATGAGTTGGGGTCAAGGACTGTCAAGGATTTATAAGAAGTTCCAGTATTTTTCAGGAATATTATTTCTAGTCTGGCATTACTAGCAATGCTTTCCTATGATTCAGCAACGATTTGAAATATCAATTTAATGCTTGGATCAAATTGAAATAGGGTAGCATTAGATGTTGTCTAGGTTCCTGCCACGCTTTTCTTTAGTTCTTGTCTTAATTTTCAATCATTCATGAACCACTTGTGATTGAAATAACCACTCAACAGATGGAGAAGTATATCACAAGATTAGCTGCATGAAGTTACAAGAAGCATGAGCATTTCACCCGAGTTATGTCCTGCGTCAAAGGATTGCCACTAAGACTTTTTGACTCATGCTACACCTGCAAGATGTCTCTTGTATGGTCATCTTGTTCTCTTACCCTCCATCCCCAACCTCACCCCCTCTACCTCCCCTTTCAACCACCACCCCCACCTCTCTTCATCTCTTAAGCAATTCCTTTCAAAGCTTTCCTTATTTTTACCTGTTAGACCTAAGTGTTTCAAACGAAACACATTATCTTTCATGGAATGCTGTGCTTTCCCATTTCCCATTTTTGCACTTTACTCATTGCACAAACCGTCACAATGAAGCATCTCATTCTATGTTGGTTTAGACAAAGTTAATTCAGCAATTTTCCATCCCTCTGTCTGTGTCTGTTTATCTGTATCTGTCTGTCTGTCTGTTTCTCTCTCTCTCTCTCTCTCTCTCTCTCTCTCTCTCTCTCTCTCTCTCTCTCTCTCTCTCTCTCTCTCTCTCTCTGTCTCTGTCTCTGTCTCTCTCTCTCTCTCTCTCTCTCTCTCTCTCTCTCTCTCTCTCTCTCTCTCTCTCTCTCTCTCTCTCTCTCTCTCTCTCTGTCTGTCTTTCTCTCTGTCTCTGTCTCTGTCTCTGTGTCTGTCTGTGTCTGTCTGTCTGTCTGTCTGTCTGTCTGTCTCTCTGTCTGTCTCTCTCTCTCTCTCTCTCTCTCTCTCTCTCTCTCTCTCTCTCTCTCTCTCTCTCTCTCTCTCTCTCTCTCTCTCTCTCTCTCTCTCTCTCTCTTACCTATCCATCTGTCTGTTTATCTAAAAACAAAAAGAATGTGAAGACAAACTTGATGTTATCAGTGCAAATGTCGAAACAGGCTATTTTTACAATTTTGTTCAACTGTTTTAGTGTTAACTTGTCTTGTAGGCCATTAACAAGCCCTTGAGTTTTTGATCAAATGTAGTCTATAATTTTCTTACTTTGCAGGTCTACCAGTCAGAGTTGCATTGTTCACTTCCTTGGTTAAAGTAAAAATTTATTTTCTAAATTGTCCTTCTATATAAGGGTCACACCGCTTGTTTTGTATTTGTTCTGCGAACCTTCCTTGTCTTACTATGGCAGTTGACAGTGGCCACCGGTAGGTTCTTCTTCTTTCCTTTTCACTCTTTCACTTATCTTTCATCTTGCTGTGTCCTCTTAATATACCCTGAGATCATCACACATGGAGGACAGCGTGTGGGTGATTGGCAGGCACTGCAAGCAGGTCCTACTTCTTCCTTTCTCTCTCAACTTGTCTTTCACCTAACTGATTCCTCTTAATTCTTCCTGAGATAATCACATATGGTGGACAGGGTAGATTGCAAAGAAACAAAGTGGACAGGGTAAATTTCAATGAAACGAATTTGTCTTGTTGAGCTCTTATAGCTCTACTAAGGAAAACGATGCACTGCCAATGTAAATGTAAAAAGTTTACATGTAAAATGTAATAGTACATATTTTTACCTGAGGCTCTAACATGACAAGCCTTTTTTCGTTTTGTATTAAATGATTACTACAGTATCGCTTGTTTTTCCCAAACTCCTTGGGGCAAGAAAAATTAACACATGGAATGAGTGTTTCGGGAATATCGAAGGTGTACAAAGAAGGACCGTGGTTGGAATTTTGTCATGGATTTGGGAATTATTTTTTTGTCGAAAACATGGAAGGTCATTTAAAATCATGTAAAATCATGAATTATAAGATTCAAAATTTGTTTCTTGTTTTTTCTTTCAGGCCACTGAAGTAGAAGAAACTCTCAAGAGAATCCAGGCCCACAAAGGTGTTCTGGGCCTCATTGTTGTCAACAGTGAAGGTAATTTTAATAAGATAAAAAATTGCGGTGTCAATGGCCGAGTGGCTAGGCTGCCAGATGATCATGAGGTCCCTGGTTGGAATCCTACTAAAGCTAGGTCTGACGTCGTATTCCTTGGGAAAGACACTTTGCATACGCTTTGCCCGCTCAACCTAGAGACAAATTGGTTCAAGCACTAGTTTGGGAGTAGAGATTTGCATCAGACTAGCGACCTGTGATTTTGGGTGATTATCCGCTTCACACTATAGAAACCGGGATAACCTCATGCTCTATGGGCCATAACTGCATTGAAGAAACTTTAGTTAAATAATTGTTTTAAAAAGAGTTATCTATGATGTTTAACTTATCTTTTTGATCCTAATGGTTGTTCAATGATTGGTCCATCGCAATTGGACAGAAAGTACTGTACTGTTGTTCCTTTCTTGTGTTAAAAACCCTCAAACTTTATGACTTTAGATTTGCTGATTAATTTTTCTTGTATGCACCAACCTGTTCTGAGATTTCCTGTCCCCTCTGAGCCATTCACAAAAACTATCTCTGTACAGTACAGCCCATATTCTCAGAACTCCTTGGGATCAGAAAATTTAGTACATGGAATAATTGTTTCAGGGAATATCGTTGGAGTACAAAGAAGGATCCTGGTTGGGACTTTGTTATGAATTCTGGGATTCCATGCTCTCATTGTGTATTATACTTTGAAAATTTTCTTTTCTTTTTTTCTTCTCAGGCATTCCAATCAAGACAACTTTAGATAATTCCACCACTGTTCAATATGCTAGTCTTATTTACAATCTGACAGCTAAGGCAAGGAGTACGGTGAGAGACATTGACCCAACAAATGATCTCAAGTTTTTTGCGCATTCGATCCAAAAAGAATGAAATTATGTGTGCACCAGGTATGTATACAGGGTATCTTGGACTTGAGCATAAATTGTGAAAAGAAAAAGTCTGGTCTTTTTTCCTTTTAACAATAAAGTTTTGTCTGTTTATTTATTAATCCAGTTCACACTACGTTTTATGTTTGCCTGGGTTCCCAAGGTCTAGTGAACTGTTAGTTAGTGCTGCTGGAAGGAAGGTACTTCTCCTTTTCTTTCACTCTCACTTAAATCTTTCCTCTTGCTGTGTTCTCTTCACTCACCCTGAGATCACTGCATTAGGTCGACAGGGTAAATTTCAAATGAAATCTCAAGGTCTTATGATTTACATCCTTTGTAGTTTCTTTTACAATTAGCTGATACTTGAGTGATACTGATATGAAATGGTATGACTGCTGAAAATGAAATGCTTTCGTAGTTTATGCAGAGGGGCAAATTTGTTATTTGGATGAGATTGGATGGGGTAGTTTATTATGTGGTTGCGAAAAACGGCTGTGGAGGTGCTGAAATTAAATGGCCTTCATAAAACTAGGTGCCCATATGCTGTAAGAGTTTGTTTTTGTTTTTTTTTTGAGGGGTAGAGTTTCTTTCTTTTTTGTTTTGTTTCGTCTTTTGTCTGAAAGCCCATGTTATGCTCATATTGTTTGACTCAATCATTGAATAACAAAGTAAACGTTTATATGTGTTGAATATAGTAAAATTTTACAGTCAATTTGCCAATTATGAGTAAGTTTCCTGTGGATGAGCAGTTTGATTTGGATTTGATTTTACTCACATCCACAACTAAAGTGATCTCGGGGTTTCACTCAAACAAAACATGTGAAATATTTTTGGCCTGTCAGGCACGAACACACAACCTTTTGGTTGAGTTGAGAGGCTGACATGCTTAAAAAAAATGAGTCTTAAGTGAAGAAATCTTTTATTATTATGTTTGTTTCCTCCACAGACAAAGACTTTCTCTGGTCTGCATACAGCAGGAGGATCAATGATAGATGTAGCATTCTCTACAGAGCCCAGCAACAAACAGAAAACCAACCTGAAACTTAGCCACGACATCGATTTATCTCATTTTCAGATATTAACAGAGAAACGTGTAGATGACTATTTGACCAGGCACATTACTACACTCAGAATTTTAGACATGTCTTTGTTTCTTTCTCTGTTGATAAAGTTATGGCCCTTTTTTTTTAATGCCATGTGATAATTTAAATCTTTTTGTATTTAATTCCACGTTTTGTTTATGATCGTTATAAACCACAAAGCTTTAATAAGAGTAAGAATCTATGGAACCGGAAATTTAGAGGAGCTATGTGAGTGAAATCTTATATGGGATTCTACTTTTGATTTGCATTTATACGACTATTGTATAAATGTCATATTGATAAAAAGGAAGTCAGATTACGAAACCTCCATACACCATAATAACGTGCGTGATATAACTCACCATTGTACATTGAATACTCTTATTGATTTTTACATTTTTTATTTTATTGCTATTGCTATACTATGTTAAGTCTCTGTTGACATATATATATATATGTTTTAAGAAACTTTCCAGGCCAAATGTACTTTGCAGTATCGTTGAAACTCTTTTTTTCCCCCGATTGTTTGTTGATATAACTTGGACGTGAAAACAACTTTTAAGGACATGATAATGAATATTGTAAAGTACACATAGCTGATAGCTGCAGAGAATTTCAGACCGAAAAGGAAAGAAGGGTGGCTCTAGTGATGGATGGGGAGGGGGGGGGGGGGGGGGGGTTGAATTTAGGAAGGGTGATTGTTTTGCTGTGATTTTTCTTGCAGTTAGCACTGCATACTTATCAGTACCAACTTTTTACTTTTTTTTATTTTAGTGTATATTATATGTCAACTGGGATCAATCAAATGTGATACATACAATTTTTTCTCTCATTTTATTACGGTTTTAAAAACAAATTTCCATTTGAATTCTCCAATTTCACTGGGGTTTTATTTCTTTGAATGTTGTTGTCATTTTATCAAACACTTTTAAAACCACTTCAAAATGATTCTTATTTTGAATGTTTTGATTGTGAAAAGAAATCAATTAACCTCTTGGAAAATAAATCTTTAAAAAATCCGTAAAAGATATACATGTATCTAGTCTTAGCACCATCGTTTTAAATTTTGAGGCTTTAACTTGTTTATTATCAAATACCTAATATTTGAAAGAAAGAAAATATTTCAATATCAGGAACTCAAAGATTATATTATTCCTCTATTAGTATTAGTATTAGAGGTAAGGAATCCTCTATTAGTATTACAAGTAAGGAATTGTCTGTTTTGCTTTACCCTCTTATTATCTTTTCTTCAAGTATGAATTTGATTTGCATTTGATTTTTAAAATCTTCTTCAAAGCGTCTTCCCTTTAGAAAGAAAAGAAAGCTATTTGCATGTTTGCGAGATGGACGATTGCTTTAATTAATATTGTGTCTGATGACCATATGGTATTTGCTTAATAATTTAATAAAATCATTTTTCATTTAGGCTTTAGATGGATGCCTTGGCTTTTGTTTTTTTTATTGTCTTAATAATGTCACAAGATTTTTTATTGTTTTGTTTTACTTGTTTGTCCCATGTGTCTGGTTGACAGGCGCAGCTGTAGGTCCTACTTCTTTCCTTTTTTTTATTAATTTTTTTTTTCATTTCTCCTTCATCTTGCTGCTTCCTCTTAAGGGGTGGTGCATGTCCTCAAAGTGATTATTGTTGTCATTTTGTTCTGTTACTCCGTGTGTGTGTTTGTTTTTTTTTGTCTTTTATTCAGGGAGAGATTATTTACAAGTTTCTCTCTCTCTCTCTCTCTCTTCTCTCTCTCTCTCTCTCTCTCTCTCTCTCTCTCTCTCTCTCTCTCTCTCTCTCTCCCCCCCCCCCCCCGCGCAGAAAAGAATAATATAGGACCAAGGTGAAACAATAGAATCAGATGGCCCAATCTTTGGGAGAGAACAAATCTGAAAGAAATAGATGTACAAAATAGGTTAAAGTCGGAGGTAGCTTGGGTTTACCCCTGCTGAAAACAAGACTGTAGCATTACAAAGATCACTGCAGTGGAACTCACATTCACAAGGAATACGGAGGTAGGGAAGGCCACGACAAGCAACATGGAGACAAAACACCAAAACTGATCTCTAAAAAGGAGCTCAACGAGTTGGTTCAGTACAATGAAAGATTAGAAAATGTTTGTCTGTGGTTTATGTCCTGGCAAGGGTGATTGACGACACTAGTGGGTGGTGCTCTGGTTTCTACTTCTTTCCCTTTCTCATTCACTCCATCATGGTGTCTTTCTTTTTGTTGTTTCCTCTTAATTTACCCTGAGATAACCGCATGTGATGGCAAGGGTAAACTTGAATCAAACAAACAAACCCTGGTGGCATCGGTGGTCGAGAGGTTAGGCTGCCGGATTGGGGATAAAGATGGCCCGAGTTCAAATCCTAGCAAAGCTAGGTCCGACATGTTCCTTGAGAAAGACCCGTATAACACACATTTTCCCCACTCTATCCAGGTGCAAATGGGTACAAACACTAGCTTGGGAATAAAAATCCTGCGTCAGACTAGCATCCTTGCCAGGTGGTGATTATCATTATAATATCATCACCTGTTCCACTTCGTGCTATTGAAACTAGGATAAGCCCCGGCTCTATGGGCCGTAACGGCCCTGAGTTGAAGGAACTTTAACTTAAACAAACCCTGACACCACCACATATGGTGGATAGTGTATATTTCAATGGAACAACAAAACAAAAGTGTCACTGACAGGCAAAGTTGATGATGAAGCAATAGATCTAGTGTTGCTGAAAAATAATGTCAATAATTAGATTTAATTTTCTCTGTCTCCATCAACATATGTATCGCTATCTGAAAGTAGCGGAATCAGAAGGGTGTGAGTGAGTGGGAATCGCCCCACCAGAACACTGAACATATTCTCCAGCAGTGTCCACTCAACACATCAGAGACAAACAGAGATATGGCCGGGCGAGACACCTTTGGAAGAAAAGCTCTATGGCTCTATGTTATGAAGAGTCTGCAAAAAAGACTATGTACTTCAAGGAGACAATACGCATCCTGATCTGACCCACTGGCAGAGAGATCGAAGAAGAAAAAACAAAATAAATTTAATTTTGCATCAATTACTCTAAGCACAGATGTTTCACTGGCAAATTAAGAAGTGTATACTTTTCATTTCATTCTGAAAAAATTGATATTGCCTAAAAGGTGAGGAAAAAATAAAAATTTAGTCATGACAAAATCATTGGAACAGTTACAACTGGTCATTGACCGATTTCACAATCAGCACAAAAGTTTGGTTACAGTTACAGCCATAACCATGATTTCAATTCTGCGAAACAGTTCGGCTCAGGCATAGATATCTGGTAATTTAGTATGAAGTGTTTTCTCTCATGAAATTGAAACAATCAACACACACACAGAAGACACAACTGAACAAAATGTGAGATCACCATTTTAATTCATTATTATTAGTGTAATTATTAAACATATATTATTATTTACATATCATTATTATAATTATATTACATATTCACACACCTTTACCGTTTGCTATCCGCATGCATGTAAGGGGTCATTTTGGAAAGAAATTTTTTTTTCTTTCTCAAACATCTAAAAACAAATTTTCCCAACGTCTTCATAATAATATATTTCATACTTTCACTACTCTATCCTCAGCGGAGATATTTCCTTCAATCGTTATTCATGAAACATATATTTTTAGGTATTATTCAAAAGTTGTCAAATTGTCATATAATGACCGGTAGCGATGATGACATAGATATATATGAATATATTCACTTTAGTAAGTAGTAAAGTAAAGTTTCCTCAAGGTCATTACGGCCCATAGAGCCGGAGGATATCCCGGTTTTTATAGGGTGAAGCGGAACTGGTGATGATAATCACCTCCTGGGCAGGACGTTAGTCTGATGCAGGTTTTTACTCTCAAACCAGTACTTGTACCCATTTGTACTTGGGGTCTAATGGGAAAAACGCATGTTGAGTGCCTTTCCCAAGGAACACAATGTCAGCTTTGCTAGATTCAAATCTGGGACCTCATGACTCGAGTCCAGCAGCCTAAATATTCAACTAATGATGCCATACGCTTTAATAACAACAGTAATAATAATGATAATATAATAATAGTAATAATACTCAATTGTCTAGGAGTAATGATTAACTCGGAGGGAAAACTAAGAGAAGAAATCAGCTAGAGATTCCAAAAGGCAATGACAATATATAACCATCTAGGAAAGGCATAAACCAAAGCAGATGGCATAAAAACTAAGATATAAATAAATCAACTAAGATGGTTTGGGCATGTTAACTGAATGAATGACAATAGAATAGCTAAATCAGTATACTTAGCTAAAACCCAAGGTAAAAGACCAAAAGGCAGACATCGGAGAAAGTAGGAAGAAGATATAACAGAGGCATTAAAGCAAAGAAATTTAACTTTCACGGAAGGAAACAGAAAATGCCAGGACAGGGCAGCCTGGAGTAACATCATTTCAGGGCATCTAAACCCATACACCGGAAGGTAAAATGGGAACTGATAAAGAAAGAAAGAAAGAAAGTAATAATACACGTAATAATAATTATAAAAATAATAATAATTATAATAATAATAATAATAATATTATAATAGTAATATTAATAATTGGCAAGATTTTTCCATATATATTTTGATAAATCAATTTTTTGGCATGATGTTGTATACATTACAATACAAATGTAAATTATAAAAAAATTTTCACAGCATCAATTGAGATATATCTGCTGACCTGAAATTTATTTGTTGCAAGCATGTTTTATATTTTTCATAATTTGCAAAGGTGAGCCATTAATGATATTAAATGTTCTTTTTTAGTTTAATTTACTTTCAATTTGAAAGTTAATAAAAATCTTTTTATTTTCTCTCATTTTTTTTTATACATGGGAAGTCATGCATTATTTATTTAGGGGTTATCAATTTCTGATTTTCATATCTAGAGATGTCAATATTATCTATCAAAGAGCACTTGTATACATGTAAAAATGGACTAAAAAGTGTGCTAGTAATAAGTAAGAAATCTTTGCAAGTACTTGATTCCCTTATGGCATGGAAGAGAGAAGCGATAACTTAATTAATCCTAAAGCCTATATGCCTCTCCCCAGCCCGGATATTTTCAAAAAGTGACTGAAGTATGCTTTATTCTTGAAGGTGTAGTCATAAAATATCATTTCTCACTTCCTTCTAAATCTTAAGTACACTAAAAATTGATTTCAGTATACACATTGTAATTTTATTCATATATATACTGTATGTTTTTGAATATTGATCTAATTAGTTTTAACTATTATTTGTCATGTTATTGTATGTGAATTGTAATTTTAAATGATTTTTACATCTGTAAATCTCATAGAGCATAATGTTTATTACCTTGTACATGCACTATATAAATGTTTTATATTATCATTATTTATTATCAAATGCAAGGGAATAGAAATACAAAAACTTTTGGCTGTAGTGATGCATGTAAAACACATTTCCTTCATGGAGCATTGTCCGCTTAGATTGTTTGTAGTGCATTTTTCTTTCTTGCAAAGGACATTCTTGTAGATTTTGTTTCATGCGTTGATGTGAATGTAATGTATTTGAGACTTTCCCACTATCGTAAATGATTTAAAGTTTACTACATTGAGTATTTGAGTATTCCTTTAATTCTTGCCATATGCATTGTGATTTCTTTGTCTCAACCTGATAATATGATGAGTAGTGTGAGACAACGGTATTTCACATCATCGGTAAGAATTATCATTATAAGCAAATGGTGGGGGTGTAAACTCCAATAGAGACAAAACAAGCATGAAACAGTTCAATTTAACATGGGCGATTCTTATCCTGGTAAGTTCGATTTCTACTTCTTTTCCTCTGTTCTTTCACTTATCTTTCATCTCACTGTTTCCTCTTAATTAATTCACCCTGAGATCACTACACATGGTGTAAAATATTTTAAGTCAACTCCAGTGTAATTCCACTGTGGTATTTTGTTGATATATTTAATGAGCAATTTATGACAGACAGAGAGTGTTGTGTAAAATTTGTTTCACTTTGTTAGATTAATGATTAACCTTGAAGACAAAGTTTGCCTGAAAAATGGACTATGGATCCTACATATATACATATACTTCTCATGGGTCTGTGATGCAGATATGAAAGTTTAATCTTGTATCCTGTTGAGGCTTTTTCACTTGGTTTTGTTTTGTTTCTTTTTGTTCATTGGGAGTTTTGATTTTGCTGCTGTTGTTTATCATCATTATCATTATATCATTTCCACTGTGGTCGGACATTCATCAGTTGCCCCTGCTGTCCATTTTAAACCTTCATTGCAGATGGTAGTAGCTCTATCTCAAAATTCCTCCGTCCTTTTCGGTTTGGTCTATAAATGTGGTGAGGAACTATCAGCTGTCGTTACAATGTTTTATTGATAGACTTAGGAAATGATATTGCTCAAAAAATAATAAATGATAATACAAGATAGTTATTGACATCTCCACCAAGCAATATTCCCTCTAATTTGTTCTAGTATGTGTGCTTACATTTGCAGGTGTTGTGCAAAGTTGGACGAAAAAAATCCTAATTGTGCAAAAAAGATCTGAAAAATCCTTTTAGCACTTTCTCTGCCACACTCTTCTCACACATGATATTGAAAACAAAATAAAGTTGATCAGGTTTTGATTTTAAAATGATGCATTTGTTTTATTTCAAAGTCTACAGTGCTACAGCTTCATTTAATTTTTGCCAGTAGTTAGTTCCAAGGTTTTAGTGCACTAGGGTCAAATGTGTCAATGTTTTAGGATGGGACTATCTATAGTTGGCAAAATTGGTACAGTAGAACCTCTATAACCAGGAACCCGGTGAATTGGGAAACCTGGCCAATTGGGAAGAAATCTCAGGGAACATAATTTTTTCTACATATTTTACCTCTCTAAGCGGGAAAGGTCTCTGGCTAAACGGGACAATCTTTCTGTGTTAGCAAAACATCAATTATTACAGCTGCATTAGTGCTACACATGTTATACAATACATGATGTCGCAAGTGCCAGCTCACGACCATAAGCCAGACATCCATTACGAAGGTGTGAAAGCAGGCATTGAGCCAGGCCTTGCTCATTCACCCAATATGGTATGGGTTGATACGAGGTAAAACCAAAATCCCTAAGTCCCCGGGAAATCCGGCCAATGAGACAATTTTAAAATCCACCGAAATTTCCCGATTACAGAAGTCCCACTGTATTTGGAAAAAAAAAACCCAGTCTTTTTGAACAGCTATTCCAGACCCTGACTGACACATTGGATATAGCGTGCATGCTTCAAACTATAATGTAAGTAAGGTTTATCATATAATTACGATAGACTTTTAAAGCAGACTTCCATAAATTCTACAAACTATTAGAACAAGCGAAGGCTTCCATTCACACAACACGATATAGATCAAAATTGAATTATTTTATTTTGAAACCTCTACAGGTGAACAGTTTCCTTTTGTCACAAAACGTTATATATCCTGTTCATTTCATTTTGACAATTCACTGTTTCGTTAAACAATGTGATAGACGACTGCATAGACAAAAACGCAAGGAAATTTATTGTATCTACACAAATATTTTTGATGATATGACTTGAATCTGTCACATTGAGAAAACGTTCCACCCTTTCTATAAAACCTGTGTTAAACTAAAGGCTATAAATGGCCAAAGTTTCAATTTGTCTTCGTTTGTGTTCAATCGACCGTAGGCTAGCATCAATGGGTAGACAAGACTGTCTATAGTTCATGAATTCAACGTAGACACGAGTTTAATCTATCAGCACCATAACTACAACTACAGTGGAAACCAGTTTTAATAGGAACGATGGGGGAGAGGCTACAATCTTGTTATAACTGATTCCTGTTATAAGCGGTTTGTAATGGGAATATGCCAAACATCACAGTTGGCTAGCTTAGCGCTCCTGGTGCACAATAGGCCTAGCCGGTGAATCACTCATCATACAATATTAGCCAATCTTGTAGGTCAGCCATCGTAATGTACTAAATAAACACTGTACCCCTCTCTTTTAGGCCTATCGTGCACCTTAAAACCTGCATTGGGCCTCGATGAAGTCATCATTGAAAAACTTTACAAATTATTAGACAGAGATCTACAGTATACACACTCTTGTGCTTCCTCTGCATGGTTATACTTTCCATGTTGACAGAATCCTGTTATAAGCACTTTTTCCTTCCCTTCCCAGTTCCTGTTATAAGAGGTTTATTTTAATAGAGCCATAGAAAGAGAAGAAAAGGGGGGATGGTGATTGGTCCCGTTGTTATAAGCCGGTTTCCTGTTGTAAGTGATTCCCATTGTATGAATTTACATCCTATAAATAAACTATCTGAAAATTGAGAGACTGTGACCCACAGGGAGCTTGTCTTAATAATTGTTAATTTTTGTTACAAATTTAAGAGATAAGATCCATTGATATGGCGATAGGGCAAGAACAAGTTTACAGATGATAAAAACCTCAGAGAAAACTACAGAGTAAATGAGGCAAGATAGTGAAAATTGAGAGCTGGGTTTTACTTGAAAAACACAAGAAACCTTTTCAACCTGCCTGGGCTTGAAATAGTTGAACCCATGACCTTCTTGTTGAAAGGCCAACAACTCTAATGGAAGAATCCGATTTTATATCTTGCGTTCCTTGGCATGAAATAGGCATTATGATTTTGATTAAGGTATGTGTATCTGACATCTAGCTGTATAAATATAGTATGAAGTATTGTTCAATGGATAGATAGACAAACACATAAACAATTATGATGATATCATGAGGAAACTAATCAACTACTTATCTCATTAATTATATCAAAACTAATACCATATTATACTAATTGCACACTTGAGCAAATCAACGATGCTGCCAAGAATAAATACAATAGCTATCATGATATATTATCATTTACAATCTCTCTCCTCTTCGACACAATTTATATCATATTTCTCGTTTTTGAATATTAGCACACTTGCAGAAGGAGAAAAGACCTCCTCAACAAAAATAAAAGTTAAAAATAGTCAAACCCATTTGATTATATTACAAACATAAACCTTTTTTGATTTGATTTAAGTTAATACAAAAGTTAACACAAAATGGTTTTCATTTTGTTTAAAAATTCAACACATAACAAAGCACAATGATTACAGAATTATATCGATACAAAAGACAAAATTGTCCACATTATGAATATGTAACAGTGGAACATGCTTGTCTATTTTTGGATGTTAATTTGTCTCGAGAATGTATGTCAGTGAGATATAACAGAACGATCCTTAACTTTGATACAAAATGGTCTGAAATGAGTCAATATCATAAGATTTTGTTTAAACTCGAAAGCTAAGAAGGCAACTTATGATTATCTTCCATGATCATGATTTACATATCGTCGATGAAATCGTTTAAACACGTAAGTTCTCCTAATGTCATTCTTCGGGAAATGCAAAAAATGTAATAGATCATCATCAAATAGGGCAGCATACACTATGTTACATTTTTTTTATTAAAATTTAATAAACTTCTTTAGTCTTTAGAACGTAGTAAATGGAAAAAAATAATCAGTTGTGCAGAAAATGGACTTTCACAGTCAGAGTTGAACGTTTTGAAAGATCTAAACCTCCAATATTTATAAAAACACGAAAGAAGAGTACATTTGACCATTTTAATTATAAATCTCATATCTCATATATTGTGTGGATTTAGGCGTTTAAACAGTTTCATCGATGATATATAGAATATAGTATTATATACATATATATATATATATATAGTAAACAAATTCATTATCTTTTAATATATCACAGTTTGGTATCTTTTATGGCAAATGTGGATCATTGATGTGATAAAACTAACATTACTCAACAGTACTAAGAACAGCGTCTGTTAGGCCGTTGATCTTTGCTATAAGGTCTAACTGTCTCCTGTATACCGTGAGATCGTCCATGAACCACGGTATCCGGGTCTTGTCCAGCATCGCAATCTGAGTCACGCAATCCCTGTCGACGTCCTGGTACGCTACTTTGCCCAGTCTCACCAGAAGATGAAAGTCTAAATGACGCCGGCGTTTCAGGAGCTGCAGCGCACCAGTTAGATATACCTGGTCTTTGGAAAAACTCCCTTGAGAGGAAAAAAAGGAAGAAAAAAAAAAAGCAGTCCTTTATTTCATACATTCGACAAATTTTACAACTTAATTTACCGTTTGTCATACAATAGTATTTCATATATCCCAAATTGCAAGAAAAACAGATGGGAAAAGAGGGAATTGATTGATTGATTGGTTGAAATTTAGCCCATCCACCAATTGCAGTGATCTCAGGGTGAAATAAGAGGAAACAGCAAGATGAAAGAGAGACATGTGATAGAGTGAAAGGAAAGACATAGGACCTACCCGTAGCTCCTGCCAACCACCTGCAAAACAGGGAAAAACAATAGGACAAATATCTTAGTATGAACAAAACATGCACAAAATAAAACTAACATGAATGCATCAGAGAGGACTTCTGATATGTAATATAACAGTCGTTTTCTCTCATATTGACATTGGTTACAAAGTGACTCTTTTATTATTGTAGATTCTTCATGAGCAGTTTGGAATACAGACAGATCAAAAAGTTTCGTATCTATCAATCTCCAGCAAATCTATTAACCATATAATGATGTTGAAAGATCACGGAAAAGAGACAAAATCAGAAACACAACAAAAAGACATCAATCTAAAGCAGATGGTATAAAAAATAAGATAGAAATAAATCAACTGAGATAGTTTTGGCATGTAAACAGAGTGAATGAAAAGAGAATAGCTAAATCCGGTATACAGTGTTAAAACCCAAGGTAAAAGACCAAAAGACAGACCTTCGAGAATTTGGAATGAAGATGTAAAAGAAGCACTAAAGCAAAGAAATTTATCCTTCACAGGGAAACAGAAAAAGTCTGGGCAGGGTAGCCTGGAGAAAGATCATTTCGGACATCTAAACCCATACACCGAAACTGAAAGGTAGAATGGGAACAGATAAAGAAAGAAAGAAAGAAAGAGAGAATACGGCTTCAACAAATCTTTTATTCAAATTTCTATTTTCATGAAATATGTACGTTTCCTTACATTGCAAATGCATTCTGTGTCTTCTTTTTGCGACAGCACAGCTTAAATATAAACATGCCGTGGCAAATGTCTGTCATTTCTTTCTATTTTGATTGCTGCCTCATTTTTTAAACTTAGTTTTCCCAATTTTCACTCCCGTCCTCATTACTATTCAAACTCTCTTCTTGCATCAATTCTCTTCTAAGGTTACTATTATGAAAACAAATGTCAACAGACAAAAAAAAAGAAGAAAATCCAGCACCATATTCTAAATGCCGTACAAATCAAAGTAACAGACAGACACATATCTCATAGGGATGGCTTCATTCATGGTATTGCATCTAGCTGTAGATTGTATGAGCAAGAACGAGAACAATCTCACCTGGGCGGGAAGTATCCACTTGACCCCTCTTTGCCCGAATGCAGTAATCCCATCTCACGTTTGGATCGGAAACGTATTGGCCAAGATGACAAAACAGATCCTTGAAAGACAGTTTTGATCCCATATACGCAGTGTAGTACAGAAGAGCCGCACGCCACAAGAATGGCTTCTCTCTAAAAAGAACGCTGTGTAAAGAGGCGAGACCCTCTTCTGTTGGATTCATGTTTCTCATGCCCAGGTCTCGGCGAACACGTCCACTGTGCCAGGGTTGGTATCGGGTGTTACTGCTTCGCAAAAAATGGGTGCCTTGAATGTGACAATTAAAAAGAAAAAAATGTAATACAAACTGACCTATACATAATATTTCTTATCTTTGATTTGATTTGATTTACCCACAACACAAGGTGATCTTGGGGGTGTTAGGTAGGATTTTAAATTTGCCCTGACTGCCCTGTAAACAGCCAAGGAATCTTTAACAGGCACAGAGTGTTGTGATCTGAACACAGGACCTCCTTTTTATCGGCCGTCTCCAATGGGACTAAGTGTCGATCCAGCTACCCGGACCAGGGGGTAGATTTTGCTTGAAAAAAACTCTAGAACATTTTTCAACCGTTAACAGGGCTCGAACCTACTACCTATTGGTTGAGAGATTGACACCTTGTCTTTAGACTAATCCTCATATCTTATGCTAGTGGCTGAACTTACACAATAAAATTTAAAAAATGAATAACTAGCTCAAAAATCTAAAACACAAATTTCCTCTGGTATTATTCCTTAAAAATATACATGATTTTGAAATTTAAATCTAACAACCATGATTTTGAAATTTAAATCTAACAACCATGATTTTGAAATTTAAATCTAACAACCATGATTTTGAAAGAAAGAATTTAACAACAATTTTGTAATTGAAAAAAATATCATCTAAAAAATGATACATTCATGATTTTGAAAGAAATAATAATAATAATAATAATAATAATAATAATAATAATTGAATAATAAAAATAATCTGTAAAAATAATAATAATTGAAAAGTAATAAACTCATAAGAATAATAATAATAATAATAATAATAATAATAATAATAATAATAATAATAATAATAATAATAATAATAATAATAATAACGAAACAATAATAATGATAACAATAATAATAATAATAATAATAATAATAATAATAATAATATAAATAATAATAATAATAATAATAATAATAATAATAATAATAATAATAATAATAATAATAACAGCAATAATAATAATAATGATAATTATAATAATACTTAAAAATAATAATAATACTTATAATAATAATAATAATATTAATATTAATAATAATAATAATAATAATAATAATAATAATAATAATAATAATAATAATAAATAATAATAATAATAATAATAATAATAATAATAATAATAATAACAATAATAATAACAATAATAATAATAATAATAATAATAATAATAATAATAATAATAATAATAATAATAATAATAATAATAATAATAAAAGAAGAAGAAGAAGAAGAAGAAGAAGAAGAAGAATAATAATAAGAATAATAATAATAATAATAATAATAATAATAATAATAATAATAATAATAATAATAATAATAATAATAATAATAATAGTGATAACATTAAACCGAAACAAAAAGAAACAGTACACTAAAATTTACAAACAACCGAAGAAAACAAAAGAAAGTGCATGTTATGTAGTGTAACACAAAGAGGCCAGGTATAGACATTAAACTAAACAAAATCCTGTCTACCAATTTCATGATAGTAAACCTTCGGCCCAATTTTCTCTCAGATTGACGCAACGGACATTCAAGACAGCTTTACCTTTTGATCGGGACATTGAGCCTCGACTTAGTAAGTCATCTCTCAGATTCAAAAGAATTTCTTCTTCCAGATCTTCATGGCTTAGATACCTATTGTAAAAAACATAATTGCACATGACAGTAATAATAAGGATATCTATATCTGTTTTGTTTTGACTGGTTTTCTTTTCTTGAATTGTTTATTGATACATGTGAATTTGAGTTCCCTCCCCTATGGCTCCATTTGAGGTTTTTAATTGCTTGCACTCCTGCCATGAACAAACAGAGAGCCAATGGTTAGTTATGGTGCTGTGTTGCAATCAAATTAAGGATAATGTAATAGAGAGAAAAAAATCCTGGCCTCCTAGGAATCGAACCCGCTCCCTGTACGTCAGCACTCATCGCCCGTCCAACTACACGTAGCACGCTTTCTTTCATGGCGAGGTGATGGGTGCCGATGCAGAGGTTGCGGATTCGATTCCATGGTAGCCAGGATTTTTTTCTGTCTACCCACGTATTTATTTTGTCTTTTGTTCTTATGCCTCATATATTGATATTATCTAATGTCATTTTCTTCACTTTCGATATGCCCCTTGCTTCACTGTTTGTCTTTATCCGTGTTGCAATCAGTAGCGTTGTGAGTTTGTAACCACAGTGACACTGATTCAAACCCTGGCACTGGCTGACCAATGTTCCCCCCCCCACCCTCCTCCCCACACTCCTAAATTTGTACTCTTAGGAAAGGTACTTCACCCTGCTTTCCTCCCTCGACTCAGGGTGTGAATGAGTACCCAGCTAAAGATTAGGAAATATCTTGTCAGAATGTTAAAACAAGGTGCCTAACAGTCTATTGTACCATATGCCTTACCAAGGAGCTGAGAAGGACTTTAAATGAAATGGCCTGCTGAGGGATAAATGATGAACAGTCAGGCTGTACTTGTGCTTGATACAGTCAACTCCAGTTTATTGCAACTCAGTTAATTCTCAAGAAACAGAATTAATTCTATATAAAAGTCACTGGTTAATCGCAACTTACTTTGGATAATCGCTACCCCGCCAGCACCATGCTTCAAATTTTCGGTCGCTTTTTTTCTTCTGCTTTCATACTTTGCTAAACAATGCTCACATGTCTACATTGCTATTACGTTGTAGCTGAACCATAGTGTTGTGAGCTGAATATTATGAGGGACGCTGGTTCGAACCCCACGGCTAGCACAGGTGAGATTTTTTCCCAACGTTGTGCTTTTTAGGAAAGATACTTCACTCTAATTTCCTCCCTTGACTCTGGTGTGAATGAGTACCCAGCTAAAGGTAGAGAAAGATCTTGTCCGAGTGTTGAGTACGAAAAGCCTAACGGGCTTGTGTACTGTATGCTCCCCCGCCGGGAGTTGAGAAGGACTTTGAATGAAATGGCCTGCTGGGGGATAAATAATGTACAGTCGGTGAGCAAGCACTTGTGCAGGGATAATGGACTATAAATCCATCACACCATCGAAAGCGTGTGAAAGCTGCGAGTTCCCCTGGGACCCTTGGCATCCATCTATCTTTATTACTTAACAACTGTAACGATACAATAGTCTTACACTGATTGTGGGTCTAGCAGGCAATAAAAGGCGCTAAAGGCCTTGCCTAGAGACGACTCAAACAGCTGGGAAGCATGGTATTGTACAAAACAAATCAGTAACACATGACTGTCCCCAGCCCATAAGCCAAGTGGGCAGCCGACGACTGACCATTCATATCATAGGGAGTGGTTTCACTTATCACGCGCTGCACACGTTGTAGTTTACTACACAGCTAGCTCAACATAAACAATGAACTGAAGCACCGCAGTATGTTTTTTTACTGTGTAGTATCTATTCAAAGGTACACAATTTTGACAAAGATTTATGACCAACGCAAATTCGTGAAACTCACAGGGTAAAGTTATCTATGCAAAAACATATTACAACAGATATACGTAGTCGTCAAGTAGTGAAATGACGCTAAATATAGGGCCCACGGGGAAATCCGGTTTATTGCAACTTCGGATAATCGCAGCAAAATTGCCGCTCCAGTCGTGTTGCAATTAACTGGAGTTGGCTGTACAGACTATACATCCACCATTACCTTTATTTTTAGTTAGATCGCCTTAAATAACCTCAACCACCTTTTATCTGTGTGGTCATCAGTGGCCAAGTGGTTAGGCTGTCGAAAATGGGATCATGAGGTCCCGGGTTTGAATACTAGCCAAAGGTAGCTCTGGGGTTTTGTGTTCCTTGGGAAAGACACTTAACACACATTTTTACCCCCTGTCCAGGAGGTGATTCTTATCATCTGTTCCGTTTTGCTCTATAGAAACCGGGATAAGCTTTAGCTCTACAAGCCTTTATGGTCTTCGAGGGAACATTTTACTACCTACCTTTTGACTATGCTGTAAATTTGAGATCGACTGATGAGTCTGCCACCCGTCTCCTCCTCTTCAAACGCTTCATATGTGCCAAACTCATCTAGAGCTCTTTTCCAGGATGTGGACGGCCTTGAAAATGAAGGACCAAATAAAAAATTCAATTCATACAAGGTATGTGAGATATAATCTGTTTTCTTGACTTTAAAATTCATGTTTAGATACCTATTAGTGCACTTGACCGCACCAATCCAAGAGGTCATTTCAATAGCATGCGTAAGTCACAATTACGTCATCTAGAGAAAAATGCCCAAAAATCATGTACTTTGGCACTGTTGAGTTTGGGAATTCCAAGCTTCAAGCGGCTGGAAACGTGATTATTTTCATCATATCGCTTTCACACTTTTCATTGACTATGAAGATGGCACTGAAAACCCGTGTACTGTGGCACTAAATCTGGCTTATATTAGTTTCACTTGCCTGTTGATAACAGCGCAAGCGATTGGCCTAGCGCTCAGTGATGTAAGAGGTGGAGGGCAAGCGTTGCTGCTCGGTGTCTTAGTAAACACGCGCACAAGTTTAGGAATAGACGAATAAAACAAATAAACTATCATTATGGCATCTGTTTTGACAACAGTTCACATCTCAAACTAGATTTACAATCCTCTTTACATAAGTAATAATGCCAGAGACTGTCGAAAGAGTAAGGGGCTGCTACAAGAAGGGCAACCCATCTGAAGCGTTTTTGTTTTGTGTTATTTTCTTATGATTTCTTTATGTGCAGTTTTCTGAATATAGTTTTTTTCCCTAAATTTCTATCTTTACTCCGTCATTTACAGACCTGGTTCCCTTGATAAACCACGGCATTAAGAAATAACAACTACCTGCAGAGATCTTGAAATAGAAAAATTTAAAAATAATCTTGTAAAAATAAAAAGGCCCTTTTTGCATAATAAAAAAAATGGCCTTTTATTTTTTAATATTACATATTATATGTAATTATTAAAAATTCATTTAAAGAAACTATTGAAAATATCTGAAAAAAATGATATCACTTTTAAGATATTGAATGAAAAACCCAGACTTGCACAGATTTTGAGTGATTTTTTTCATACTAAGTGAGAAGATAGATTTTGAAATGGGTCAAAATCCAAGATGGCTTCCTTTCATGGCAACCAAGGATCCCGCAAACTTACTATGATATGGGATGACTAAAATTTGACAGTTAAGCCCCCCCCCCCCCAGAGCTGTTAAAGTATTATTTACCGCATAGTAAAAAACATCAATAAATTAAAATTTTTGATGATGCAGGTATTTTTCAGATGGGTCTCTAAACTTTTCAATTTCTCTGCATATCCTCTGTAAACAAAGTAAAACCCTTATAATTAAACTCGCTCTCATGAAGCGATCTTTCTCAATTCTCTTTTTTCATTTTAATTGCACATACAGCTTAAGTTTCTTCTTGTCAAACACTTCTGTCCCAATAGGGATACCTGTTGATTGGTGGAGGCGTTGATAATTCCAAAAGTCTCCCCGGGACAGAACTTGTGGTCTGTTCTAGATTTCCCTTTGCCTTCTTCTGATAACAGAATCAGACAGACTTGTTGCCTCTTTAACTGTTAAAGCAAAAGGAAGTTCACTTGTTTTAGGCAATAGATTTTCGGTTTGCATTTGATCTTTTCTTCTTCTTCTTATGTGGCCGATCTGCTGAGAGTATGGTTGGCATACTCATAATTGAAACGTAATGAGCATTTGAATTTGATGAATAGCTTTGTGGAAAGTGCCCAGCTTTTTCCATATTTGAAGCAGTATTTCGAAATCGTTGGTACAACATATTTGTTCTGGAAATCAAAAGAAGAGAGTAAAAAACCAATCAATGATTCCCAACAAAATAATAAATCAAGATCAGAAACTGTGATTCTAATGAACAAAAGTATCATTTTTATTATCTGTTTATCTTCTAAAACAAATGTTCTATAAATAAGAAAAAGCCAGGTTAGGAAAAATGACACTCATACAGAATGATACAAAAGATAATTAGATTCAATTCCCATGGCTAGAATCTATAATCACGTCCTATACTCATTCCGAGGATGATAAACAAAATAAAAACAGTTGAAAGCAACTAGCCACTAGGTCTTGCTAGTTCAAGAGGCTTCATGTCATGCCTGGTAATTAGAACTTAAAGCTGAATGTTGAGCCTGACAGGTTTTACTTGAGACTAAATGCATTTGAGTTAGTGTGACAGCTTCAAACTTTTAGACTAGAATATTTATATGTAAAAATTGACGGTAATTTTAGAGTGAGACGAAAGAAATCTATCTACAATCCCTTACCTTCTCGCTCTTGAAAATCGAAATTGGAATGAACCTAATCAGTATTGTAGAATGGAAAGTGAAGCTCTTCCATTAAAGAAATTAACTAAAATTAATATTGTCAATTTTTGATTTGTGATCTAAAAAACGAAATTCAACAATAAGAAATCAATTGTCAATTTTTGACCAAAACAGATGAAACTCCAATCAATGATCAACAAAATCAAACCAAAGATAGAAATAGAAATAACTCAGGTGGTTTGGGCATGTAAACAGAATGCATTAAGAGAATAGCTAAATAATAAGGTATACAATGCCACAACTCAAGGTAAAAAATCAAAAGACATACCTTGAGAAAGTGGGAAGAAAGATGTAAAAGAGGCACGAAAGCAAAGAAATTTAACCTTCACATGAGAAAAAGAAAATATTAGGACAGGGTAGCCTGGAGAAAGATCATATCGTGCACCTAAACTCATGCACCGGAAGGGAGAATGGCAACTGATAAAAAAAGAATGAAAAAATCAGGCACAAGATGGAATCCTATGCCTAGGGTTGAAGTCAGTTTAACAAGAAGTAAAGTAAGGAAGCTAATACTAGTACAGTAGTTTCCACTTTTAGCAGTCTGACAAAACAGGAACCCGGCTATAGCAAGCGCACAATAAATCCCCAGGTCCCATGTTATTAGAACATAGAAAAGCTCTTTATAGCAGGCATTTGAACAGTCAGGCTCTCTGTAACAGTAGCCTATTAGCTGTCAAAACTGTACAAAAAAACTATAAACATACAACTAAAAATAAAAACCAGCCCCCCCTCGCCAAACAATCAACGGAAAGCGCAAAAGACCCAACAAGCCAAGCCAAATACTATGTAAAAAGCTTATATATGAGGCAATGACAAAAGGTCACTAGCATGAAGCCTGTTTAAAAAAATTAAAAGTACTAGTGTGAATTTTGTTTTTTATGTGCCTGTGTGACCAAGGAATGTTGTAATGTGTACTAGGAGATAGTTTTTACATCAACAATGCTGAAATATTATAACTTTGATCTGAGTCACCTTCCAAAATGTCTGTTCTGTATATCTACAAAAGTGAAAATTTTGTTCCTATCGACTTAACTTATGTATAGGTGTAAAGGACATGGTGTGTTGAGTTCAACATCAACCAAATGTTTTTTTACCTGATGCACTATTTTTCAAATGGGTGGCTATTTTGAATTTTGCTCCCATATCCTCAAGTTTAATAACGATAGGCTTTTACATTTTCGACAAAGTTCTTTCAAACTTCTTTTCTCCAACCTCATTTGATAAATATTAAATGTGACAGATCAGATTGTTGTTTTTAGTTTTTTGTTTTTTCAATTTTTGAAAATAGCATATGAGAACAACCTAAAATGGGACAAACATATTGTACAGAAATTTTTTTTTTTTACAAAACTATCGAAAAAACATCTGACTGTTTTGAATCCCCTCCCCCTTTCATTATTCTTACCAAATTAAATTTCCTGGAAAATACTTTGAGAAACTTTAAGGGAGATGGGAATTAATGAAAAAAATGATATCTTGAGAAAATTGTATTTTTCTCTCTTTTTTCTGTTTTGAATATATTTTTCTTCCCTAAACTGAAAGGCATCTGTAGGTAAGCAAGAATTGGCAACAAAAACCAAAATGGTAGTATACAATATAGTTTATTGTCCTACTTTTCTTCAAAACCCAGCCAAACCTTGACTTTAGACAGTAGAGAATACAGTAGAGTCAGGCAGCTGAAATAAAACATCTAAGAAGAGAAGTCAAAACTTAAAGAGACAAAATCAGAAACACAACAATAAGAGATCAAACCAAAGCAGACAGCATAAAAAGTCAGATCAAATCAATTGAGATTTTGGGCATGTAAACAGAATGAATGACGATAAAATAGCTAAATCAGTATACAGTGCTAAAAGCTCAAGGTAAAAGACAAAAGGCAGACCTCGGAGAAAGTGGGAAGAAGATATAAAAGAGGCATTGAAGCATAGAAATTTAATTCCCATTTGAAGGAAACAGAAAATGCCAGGACAGGACATTCTGGAGAATAAGACATCTAATATCAGTTGAACCCATACACCTAAGGTAGAATGGGAACTGATAAAGAAAGAAAGAAACTGAAGAAAGAGTAGGATAATACTTTGAAACATCATAAAACCTTGAGAGGTTTTACTTAACTACTTAGTTATTGACACTGTTTCAACTTGAGACTAGAATATTTATATTTAAAAATTACGATAATTTGAGATGGTGCCTTTGGAAAGGTGTGCGGAATATGTCCCGTATTTTCCAGACGATCTAAGGCAGCATTCATAATAGATTCTCAAAACTTCATTTAGATTGGAGAGCTTATATTATGCCGATCAAAATAAGTACCAACTTGCTCTTTGGATAATAGTTTTGGCTTTAATCGTAATAATAGCTGTGTTGAAAGATAGGCCTGTATCCATTCTAAATAATTAACAAAATTAATAGAATCGATTTTGAGCTTTTTAATGAAAGCATTGTGGTGGGAATGAACTCTCTATCCATTAGTATAATAACTAGATTTGTCCCATTTCCAAAAAATGGCATGCCCAGAACCCCTTAATAGAAAAAATCAAAACATTGTTTGGGCATGTAAAAACCATTATGTAATGAAAAATTATCAGCTTTCATTTTGTCCAAAATCACGGTAGAAACAGATAAGATTTACCTACAAAAACGTTGAATTTGAAAAAAAGAGCACACATTGGAAAACGAAAACTTTAATCTATCAAAGAAACTGATCTTATAAAATATTAGGAAACAATAATTTATCTTCGGTTATTAAACAATTGATCAAATATAAAAGAATTCCTGTAATTGCATTAAACTCATGTCACTGAATGGAAATTGTGATGGGAAAAACAAAGGAAAAAAAAATCTGTATGAATCCATACAAATTTCGAATAACACCTACAGATAGTACAGCAATATTATACTTACACCTATATAACAACAGTAACATAATTGTTTTGTTACCAAATGCTCTGAAAATATAAAGCAACGGCTATTACCACAACAATAAGAGATTATGTGTCAGTTGTGATGATACAACAAGCAAAAATGTCTCCTTTATAGCTATTCAAACAGCATCAAGGAAGACTATAACAATCATTTACTCTGGATTGAGGCTTTTGAACTTAAATCATACACTAAAAATTTTACCCACTTTTAGTATTTTAGGAACAACCTAAAATATACTGAAAAGGAAATGTGGATAGAAAATCTAAACCTAAATCTGCATAAAAACACAAGCAGTTGAAAGAGCAGCTTTTTCAATGAGAATGAAACAGTCAATGCCAGGACAGGACATTCTGGAGAAAGATCATCTCGGATCATCTGAACCCATACACAAAATTAGGGGAACAATGAAAGAAACTGAAGAAAATGTTCAGGATAATCCTTTGAAACATCACTAAAACCTTGAGACTCTTAACTACTTCTTATTGAAAGAAACAGACCCTCCTGTTTTTTGCTCATTTTGAGATGGTGCCTTTTGATAAATAACACTTTCAATTCCAGACCTAACATTTTCCAGACGCAATGCAGCATTCATAATAGATTCTCAAAACTTTTTGATTGGAGAGCTTATATTATGCCGATCAAAATAAGTACCAACATTCTATTCTTTGGATAATAGTTTTGGCTTTCAATCGTAATAATAGCTGTGTTGAAAGATAGGCATCCACCGTTTCTAAATACAGCGTTTTTTCAAATCTTCCTCGATACTGAACATCTTTTCTATGAAGTAATCATTGTTTGGGAATGAACTACTCTATCCATTAGTATAATAGACTAGATTTGTCCCATTTGCCATCATGAACATGTGAAATGATCTGAACCCCTTAATAGAAAATCCCTTTGATGCATTGTCTTAAAAACCATTATGATGAAAAATTATCAATCTTTCATTTTGTCCAAAATCCACAACCCACTGTTCTCTATTCAAACGTTGAATTTGAAAGGAAGAGATATTTTAAAACAGATTTTAAGTTTAACACTATCAACAACAAACTGATCTTATAATTTATCAAACAATTGATCAAATATGAATGAATTCCTGTAATTGCATTAAACAAGCTGACCATGAATGTAAGTTGTGATTGGTCAAAAACAAATCACTGTTTCCAAAAAGAGCTTGTATGAATCCATACAAATTTCGAATAACACCTACAGATAGTCACACAATATTATACTTACACCTATATAACAACAGTAACATAATTGTTTTGTTACAAATGCTCTGAAAATATAAAGCAACGTAGTATTACCCAGCATTATGTGTCAGTTGTGATGATACAACAAGCACAAAATGTCTGTCGTTATGCTATTCAAAGCATCAAGGAAGACTATAACAATTCATTTACTCTGGAGAGAGGCTTTTGAGACAGAGATCATGCACTTCATTTTACCCACTTTTGTATTTTAGGAACAACAAGTTTCGACTGAAAAGAGAAATGTGGATAGAAAATCCTAAACCTAAATCTGCATAAAAGAGACAAGCAGCTGAAAGAGAATGAAAGAGTCAATTTTCAATGAATGGCATGTATTTGTGTTTACGTGAATCATTTTCACTCTCACAATTAATTAAAATGATGGACCAATGACGATAAAGAGATAAATGTTCAATATCCTTTAACTTTCACTCTCCTGTGTCTGTCTGTCTGTCTGTCTGTCTGTCCCTCCTGTTTTATTGCTTTCTCAAGTCTCTCGCCCCATCTGTCTCAACACTTTCAATTCCCTCCCTTCCTCACAATGCTTTCTACTTTTCATGCGCACAGACACACAGTGACATACAATACAAGGATCCATGTTTGTATTATATTATCATTGAGATGGGATATCCGGTGACCATCATTATTTTTTTTTCTAACCTTATTATATTCAATTGTTTGCCCACTCCTCTCCCCAGGCTCATCTACCACTTACGAAATATTGCGTTTTTTCACAGGTCGCCTGTTTAATATCCTTTTAGTAGCCTACTATTCACATGCTCTTGCTAGTAGTAGAAGGTTTTGGTCCCTTGGTCTTAGGAAAGTTCAATCTTCCTTGAAGCTTATTTGATTTGAGCTTATCTGAGACTTCAATTCAACTGTGGGCAGTTGGCAGGTGCTAATGGAGGGTTTTACTTCTTTCCTTTCTCTTTTTCATTATTCTTTCATCTTGCTGTTTTCTCTTAATTCACTATGAGATTCCAAATCACATCATAAGTTGATTTTTCCACATAATTCAATCTTTTAGTCAAGGTCCCGTGAACATCAGCTTCCACTCTTTTTTGTCCATCTTCAATCAGTCGTGGCGGATGGACAAAACACTTTGATGAATAACGGGTTTCTAGCCCACAACTTAGCACCACCTAGTGTTTGCTCTCATCCATCTATATAATTTCAAACGAAATTCATGTCCAATACTTTAGAAATTGACATTGTATACATTTTACAAGTTAATTCATGTTAGTTGTGACGATGGACAAAGTATTTTGATGAGTAACATTTTCAAGCCCACAGCTAAACACCGTTTGTTGTGTTCTCTTCACCAATCCACATAATTCCAAACCAAATTCAAGCACCATATTTAAAATTTTGACATTGCGTGCATTTTACAAGTTAATTCATGTCAGTCATGATGAAAAGTGTCAGTCGTGACGCTTTTTGACAAGTGGACAAAGTTGTTTCAACTTTCCATATCTCCAACTCTCCAGGGGTATATTGTCATCCGCTGTGCATTCTTAGCAACTAGTTGCATTGAACTTTGGTTTCTAATTCATACCGTTTTATTACGAAGTCACATTCTGGCAATATCCCACGTATGTCAGTCGTGACGAATGGACAAAAATTGGACCAAGCACACATTTGTCAGCAATACTCGGCTCCAAAGAAAGATCGACAACTGTCGATTCTAGTTTAAGAGAATAGACAGATTCCGTAAACTGCCGAGATCAAGTTTTTTGTCTGATCGAAAGGAGGACATTGTGTCGAGATTCGTAAATGATGTAACAAATAGACAAAACACATCACAACTGACATATATTGACTTTAATACGAAGGAGCCACAGTGGAGTGAAGTCAAAGGCGAAATATGACAATGAATGACAACTCAACTCATAAAGACATAACAAACACGTGACGTTTCGGGTATAACCCTTTGTCAGACAACAAACGAAAATATCTAGAATCTAAATCTAAGCATTACCTCAGGCACCACACAATCTGATGTCAGAATAAAAACAGAAAGGAGGAAGAAAGAAAGAAAAAGACAGTATGATAAGAAACGTAAGTAGAAGGGGATCTGAAGAATATATAGGAGCGAGAATGGAAGGTTCAAATCTAGAAGGAAATAAAAATATGAAGATAAGTAAGTAACGAAGGGTTATCCCCGAAACATCACGTTTTGTTATGTCTTTATTAGTAGAGGTCATTTATTGTCATATTTCTCTGCATATATTGACTTTCTACACTGTTCTATCATATGCCGTTTTCTGTAAAAAGACCGAACTACCGATATTATTCATCAACAATCAATCTACTTTAATGATAATACAAACAAACTTATGAACAATAACGAAAATCGTTAAATTGACCCATTTTTTTTACACGTATGAGGATGACCCTCAAAATAGCTGATTTTACGCTAAAAGCTTACATAATAAATATATTTATAATCTTTATCAATTCAAATTATGATATATATCATATCCTGCATATATACCATCTTTGGTTTAATGGTTAAAATTCAAAAAATGAAAATAGAACGATGCATTTTGAAAGTCCTAGTCTTGTGGCACCACCTTTTGTCACTGCCTCATATACATAATATACAGTGTACATATACAGTACCAGTATTATTATGTCTACTCTTAGCATTGCAGTACACGTAAGCCATGTGTGCAGGGGAGGGAGACAGCAGACTGTCATTTGGTAAATAAACAGTTATTTTCCCTTGCAACCCTGTAGCCATGATTATTAAGTGTAAAGAGAAAGAGGCAAGGGCCATGTGGAAAGTGATAACAAATGATAAATTTATAAGTAAGCGTGGTTGGTAGTGCACTCTCTTTTCCTGGCGTGGCGAAGAGTGCCGATGCAGAGGTTACAGGTTTGACACCCAAGATTTGTTTTTGTCAATTCCTCTGTATTTGTCTGCGTTTTTGTTCCAAAGGGGATTGAATGTTATTTCCTGTTCTTGTCTATAATAAATCAATTGCAAACATGATTATAATCTTGGCTTGACGTTATTGCTCTGCATTCATAGACAGAGAGCTTCATAATGTCACTGAAATAACACATGGCAGTTCATGTGAAAAACAAATCATTTATGTCTGCATCCTATATGGGGGATACATGCCTGAGTAAAAGAGAGACAGAATGAGTGAGACAGAGACAGACAGACAAAGAGACAGACAGGGGCAGGGAGAAATCCAAATCCATTCATCGCGATGGCCAAATGTTGAATGAAATTAACAGAAGAAAAGAAGAAGAAGAAGAAGAAGAAGAAGAAGAAGAAGAAGAAGAAGAAGAAGAAGAAGAAGAAGAAGAAGAAGAAGAAGAAGAAGAGGAAGAAGAATAAGTAGAAGAGGAGGAGCAGAAGGACGAGGATAAGAAGAAGAAGAAGAAGAAGAAAAGAAGAAGGAGAAGGAGAAGGAAAAGAAGAAAAGAAGAAGACAAGGTCTAAGTTGATTTCTGAACGTGTCCACATCATAAAACAAAGTGAATGAAGTTAAATTCTAAACGTGTCCACATCATAAAACAAAGTGAATGAAGTCTAAATCTACTCTTCTTAGATTCTTTTCTACTTAAATTTTTATCACATATGAAAAATATAGATTCTACAGTATGTGCAAGTGTCACATAATTTACAAATGAGAGCTTAATCATTCATCCTTCTCATAACATTAAAACAAACCTTTCAGCCAATCATTGAGTAATGAGTAAATGTCCACAGAAATAACAATTTGAATTTCTTATCCACAGCGACTGAAAAATGAATACGTTTTTATTATAACATTTAGCTTTAAATTCACAATATTTGAGAGATTGTTCTAAAACGGATAAGGTGACATTTATCTGATTAGCACTACACTACTACTACAGCACTACGTACTACTACTAGAAGGCCAAAGAAAGTTAGATCTAGAAATCTAGATCTAGAACTACTTCAATTGAAAATAATAAGGCAGATTTCTAAAAAGCAGGCTTACATCGTATTTAGTAAGTTCAACATTATTTATTATATTCCAAAGAATGGTGCAAAACAACGGACTACACTATATTCCTTTGATTTTTACATTTGCCGTCAGCTGTGACAGCAAATTGAGAGACAGCAGCCATGATGACAACTAAACAAGTTTCTACAGTAACGAGGATTAAGAGTTGCCTTTCCTAACAGTATTCGCTTTAGGCACCAAGAACGTTACATAATATTCACGTTCTTGTTATAATGTACAGTGCACTTTCGCAAGCCGCAAGCATAACATAGAGCCAGTGATTGATCGATCGACTTTACCAATGTTGCATTGGCAAGACTAAGCACTGATTCAGTTCCGGTCCAGTGAACTAGGGTTCAATTCTTCGCTAAATTACGATGAAAAGAAGAAAGAAAACACAAATTCTACCTTGTTTGGAAGATGAATTTATTATTATAACAGAAAATGTACTGTATAAACTAATACATACATATATATATATATATATATATATATATATATATATATATATATATATATATATATATATATATATATATATATATAACTAATACATATATATATATATATATATATATATATATATATATATATATATATATAGATATAGATATATTATATATATATATATATATATATATGTATATATATATATATATATTATATATATATATATATATATATATATGTATATATATATATATATATATATATATATATATATATATATATATATATATATATATATATATATATATATATATATATATATATATATATATATATATATATATATATATATATATATATATATATATATATATATATATATATATATATATATAGAGAGAGAGAGAGAGAGAGAGAGAGAGAGAGAGAGAGAGAGAGAGAGAGAGAGAGAGAGAGAGAGAGAGAGAGAGAAGGAAGAGAAGATAAAGACAAAGAAAGAGTGTCCCAGATAGATAGATAGATAGATAGATGTAGATAGATGACTATATAGATAAATAGATATACAGATAGATATATAAATAGATCGAGATATACATATATATATATATATATATATATATATATATATATATATATATATATATATATATATATATATATATATATATATATTTTTCCTCCCCTGCAAATATTTTGGAGTAATAAAATTGACAATATCTACTGTTGTTCTTTTCGAATGGAACACCTAGAATGGAGCCCTGTTGGATGTCTTAATTCTTTATAACACTAAAATATATCTATAGTCAAGTTTCCAAAGGTGAATCTCGGATTGTCACAATGTCATGGTGCGTAATTTTTGAAACTCTTGGTATTTACTCTACAGTTTAGATCTAGAATCTAGATTTAGTTTCTTTTCAGTTAAACGACTCCCTAATAATAATGATAATAATAATAATAATAATGATGAATAAAAAGAGGCTGGTGCACTTGAAACAGTGTCAATAAGATGTAGTTGAGAGCCTTTCAAGGTTCTATGATGTTTCAAAGAATTAACCTACTCTTTTCGTAGGTTTATGGGAGAAAAATATATTCAATTAACAGAAAATAAGAGAAAAATACGATTTTCTCAAAATGTCCTTTTTTGTTCATTATTTCCTATCTTCTTTTTTATTTCTCAACATATCTTCATGAAATTTGGTATGAATAATGCGTGGGAGAAAACAAAGAAATCATCAAACGCTTTTTTATATGTATTATAGTTTTGGAACAATTTTAATTTTTGTACAATATTCTTGTATATTCTTGGTTGTTCTCATATGCTATTTTCAAAAATTCATAGTAAAAAGCAAAAATTACAAATAAAACAAAAAAACCGTTCTGATTGAATTTAAATATTGTATCAAATAAGGTGTGTACCAAGTTTGAAAGAACTTTGTTGAAAAATGAAAAAACCTATCGATATTGAACGTGGTAAAATTAAGGTTAAGGGGACAAAATCATAGATGGCCGCATAGATGACATTTGTAATATGAACCTGTCTAAATGT
>JAXRKP010001088.1:0-47500 GCA_037039925.1 Doris montereyensis | reverse complement strand
TGTTTTTAATCAATATTGCAATACCAACAAACAGTATGAAACATTACAAAGGTTGTAAATGAAAGTTTTTCATTTTTCTTAACGTTGCTGCTCAAAGCAGAGTGTTTGAGCTCCGTAAATTTGTTTAGGATATTATACATGTAGATCTACATATTATCAGGTTTTTAGATATTGTTCCTTTCTTTCTTCACATTCAAAACCATGCACTGTTTTCACACTTTTTGACTGCGTCGATTACATTGAATTTGATTTTTAATTTTCCTTCTCAGTTAATCTGTGTGCCGACTGTTCACTGTTATTATTGTCAGTGGCCTTTCAACGCTGTGCCATCAGCCTGCAATGACTCTGACAGAATCCCACCCTTACAATAATGGCGATATTTTTAAAGATGCATATTTTCTGTTTCACGTACATGTTGGTTTTACAGTTGGAACCAAAGTAAACGAGAAGTGTAAGCTGTCTCGTGGTGGACAGTGTGACCTTGGACTGTATATGAAGTACCGGTACTGAGTTTAAATCGCAACTTTCAATTTTTTGTTGTTTTTTCACGTGTTTTCACTTGTGTTTTAACGATGAGTTAAATTCAAAATTGATCTGAAATCTACTATTACTATTATAATTAAGCAAAACAGTGTTCTTTCGTTCAAACTGATGATCCTTTTTCTTATTTTTTATGTGGCACTAGAACTAGATCTAAATCTTTGACTATATAGGCCTAATTTTACTTGATCCGTGGCTCCATCTGTGATTGCAACATAGAACTATGGTTACCGTTGGGACTTGTTATGTGATCCCGATGATGGAAATGTGGTTCGACTTTCTATTAACTGTTATGTCATTTGATCGGTAACTAGAACCGTCCCTCAACTTGGGACTAGTACAAGAACCGTGATTCAATTTGCAAATAGATCCGGGAGTCGATTTGTTACCAGATCCGTGTTTCAACCTAGATCCGTGAGTCGACATGATACTGGAACCGTGATGCCTTTTTGTGGATAGTTCTACTGGATCTAGGGCCGTGGGTGGATTTGTCACGCCAGGTTGTCTGCACTGATTTGTCGATCATTTCGCGCTGTTTCGGACAACGTCTTTCCGCAGAAGATGAAAAATATCGAGGCTGAGCAATCTTCATCGGGTGATGAGGTTCTAGAGGAAACGATTCGCCTTTCTCGTTGAAAATAACATCTAGAGGATGCGAATTATAGAATGTCGAGTTCAGATCAGGCTGGGGTCTTTGAGAACATGTGCCAGCTGTTATAGGTTTTGGAATTTGAAGCCTTGCTTGTCGACGTAAAACATTGGAAGGCTTTAGTTATTGCACGAGAGAGACGGGAAGGTTGCGACATGCTCATACAGCTTTGATGACTTGATCTAGGGCTAGATCTAGATCTAGTTGATATCTACACGAAATTGGTTGCGTTTTGTTATTCACTACGTGGTTGTAATCACGTTAGGTCTACAATTAAAATCTGGTTTTCAAGGACCCTCGAATTGTTACTCATACACCAAATTAATAATAGATAAGGAGGGTTTATCGCAATGAAAAATTCATTTGATCACTGCAATGAAGAAATCCTGATTCAGTTGAAGATTTAAGAAATCATTTATCACGGTTGTGGTAATGGTATGCTTTGATCACTTATCAAAATGATTTTTTTCGTACATGTAACACCGAACCGGTACTTTATGAAAGTAAATCTACATGTAGCGTTTACTAGACCTTCAAAATAAAACCTACATCTAGATCCAGATAACATATATATATATATGGATGGAATAACTAGGGCTAGTTTTGAAGTCCAGATATGGTGTTAACCTGATTTGAATATTGATTCTATACCGGTACACCAGAGTTTTCTGGTCCCTCCTGTAGCTTTATATCAATGATTACATTTTGTGTTAAAACTCTTACACAGGTAGGCCTGCGTCTCACTGAGACTGTCAACAGTTGGCATGACTTCCTTACAAAAGTTACCTGAGACAGTTTTCAAAGAGCAAAGACGAAGAAATGCAAATACGCCTACTTCGTTCATTCTTTCATGCCTCTATCTAATCTTAGGGCCTAATGGCTTTTGCTTTTAAAATCGTTTGTTTTCGTTCACTCTAAACTCAAAACGCATTCCTATCGGGTCGGGGCAACAAAATGAATAAATCCGGGAATACCCACAAAATTAAATAGACTCATCCACGTACAGCGTTGGGAACAATTAGTGAAGGAAATGACATTGAATAATTAATATTAAAGTCCCATAGGAACAAAGACGCGGGCAGTGGACTGGTCTCCTGTACGGGGAGTAGATGATCCCGTCCTCCACGATTTATCAGTGAAAGACAGATGGATCTGAATGATAGCACAATAGAACAAAAGTGGCAGGTGAATAAAAAGAAACACTCCTCAGTTGTACTGAAGAGGTCTGTGGTAGAAACAAATTAAAGGAGATAGGAAAAGAACAGCATGGTTGAATGAGAATGTCAAAACTAAGATCAAAGAAAAAAGGATGCCTGGAAGAAATACTTGCAAACAAAGAGACCAGAGGATAGGATAGATTACGTGAATAAAAGAACTATCGCCCCAATACGACAAATTTTAATTAAGAATGCCAAAGGAGAAATAATGAAAGAAGACAGGAAATCGTGGAAACATGGAGAAAGCATTTTCAATAATTACACAATCCCTCCAGAACGCATGAAACAAGGAGTAAAGATCAATTAGTAAGAGTATCAAGTAATCCAGAGGAGACAGCTGAAGATGTAGATATATCAATGGAAGAAATCCAAACAGCTATAAGAAAAGTGAAATTAGGAAAAGCCCCAGGAGCAGATCAAGTTTGTCCAGAAATTATTAAAAACTAATATGCCAACAAGCATGAAAGTCCAAACAGGTATAGACGACTGGAAAAAGGGAACGGTAGTACCAATACATAAGAAAGGATCAACTATGGAATGCTCAAACTATAGAGGGATATCACTACTTAGCGTTCCAGGAAAAGTATATGCCAGGATACTGAAAATGAGACTAAGGAAAAGAGTGGAGGATCAGATTGAAGATCATCAGAGTGGATTTAGACCAGGAATAAATGTACAAGACCACATATTTACAATTAGACAAATAATAGAAACATTCCTTGAGAGAAACAATGACTTGCACCTGTGTTTTATTGACTTAGAAAAGGCACTTGACATTGTGAAGAGGGACGAACTATAGCATTCCTTACAAAGAACACAATGTAGAACAAAATTTAAAGAAGCCATTAAAAGTTTTTTTTACAATAAATCAACATGTGCAGTTAGAGTAGCTGGAAACATATCTGCAGAATTTGATGTAGATATAGGAGTAAGACAGGGTTGTATCCTAAGCCCTCTTTTGTTTATCACATTTATGGATTCAGTCGCAAAGGCATCCTCAAAAATGAAGAAAATGAATGTGGGTATGTGGAAGCTCAAACCAGTAAATGTATCAATGCTTTCATTTGCCAATGATTTAGTTCTGTTTGGAAAATCAGAAAGTGACCTTCAGTCGAATATCAACATAATGAACAATGAACTAAATAAAAAGGAATGAGAGTAAATGCAAAGAAAACCAAAACAATGCTAGTAACTAGGGAAGCTAAAACACAAAATCTTAAATTGGCCAGGAGCATTTAGAACAAGTTCAAAGCTACAATTACCTAGGAGTAATGATTAACTCAGAGGGAAACTAAGAGAAGAAATCAACCAGAGAATCAAAAAGGCAAGTGCAATATATAACCATCTAGGAAAAGCATTTGTAGGTAAGCAAGAATTGTCAACAAAAATAAAATGGCAGTATACAATACAGTTTATTGTCCTACTCTCCTCTATGGCAGCGTAACTTGGACTTAAGACATAAGAGAATGCAGTAGAGTACAGGCAGCTGAAATGAGATATCTAAGAAGAGTGGTAGGAAAACTAAAAGAGACAAAATCAGAAACACAACAATAAGAGATCAAACCAAAGCAGATGGCATAAAAATTAAGATAGAAACAAATCAATGAGATGGTTTGGGCATGTAAACAGAATGAGTGACAATAGAATAGCTAAATCAGTATACAATGCTAAAGACCAAGGTAAAACACCAAAAGGCAGACCTTGGAGAAAGTGGGAAGAAGATATAAAAGAGGCATTGAAACATATAAATTTAACTTTTTTGGAAGGAAACAGAAAATGCCAGGGCAGGGCATCCCGTAGAAAGATCATCTCGGGCATCTGAACCAATACACCAAAAGGTAGAATGGGAACTGATAAAGAAAGAAAGAAAGAAGAAATCGGAGTGTATGGACATATCTAGTGTACGGTACTAAAAAGTCATCAATTTTTAACACATTGACTATAGTTTTTATAGTACTCACAAATATTTACGGAAGTTTTTGATTTTTTAAAGTATTTTATGTTCTCCTTTGACAGTTGTTAGAAACATTAGTCAGCTATGAACCCTGAGAAACAAACAAACAAACAAATAAACAATCAGACATTCAATGTCACAGTCCCATAATGTCTCCGTTTCAGTGAACTCCTCCACTTCAGATAGTACCCACACAGACCAGCTAAGCATCATTCTTCGCTATGTCCATATTATTATGGTGGATTACCAACCTGTGGAGCACTTTCGGATATTCATTCGTGGAAAGGATATCGCGACAGCAAAAGTTAAAATTGCACATGTCATGTTCTCATCGACCAACTGAAGAATGTACAACAAAAACGCAATGAGGCAGTAAACTACTCCTCTCACTCTCGAAGGGAGCTAAGCGAGCTTCGGCATTGACTGGGTAGCCCCTTCTTACCCAATGTGATTTAATGGAACTCACCCGATCGCCGAAGGTACCCACAACTTTACTGGCCTCTAGCCAGCTGATGCTCTAAGCAAGTCTCCCTTCATGAGAAAGAGAGAGAGAGAGAGAGAGAGAGAGAGAGAGAGAGAGAGAGAGAGAGAGAGAGAGAGAGAGATGGGGAGAGAGGAGAGATGAGGGAGGGAGAGAGAGGAAGAGAGTGAGAGAGAGGAGGGAGAGAGAGAGAGAGAGAGAGAGAGAGAGAGAGAGAGAGAGAGAGAGAGAGAGAGAGAGGAGAGAGAGAGAGAGAGAGAGAGAGGGAGAGAGAGAGAGAGAGAGAGAGAGAGAGAGAGAGAGAGAGGGAGAGGGAGGGGTGGGGGAGATAGGGAGGAGGAAGAGTAGGTGAGAGAGGGAGAGAGCTAGATAGGGGAGGGAGGAGAGAGAGAGGAGGGGGAGGAGAGGGGAGGGGGGGAGGGAGGGAGAGGCTAACGTCTTGGAAAACTGGCACTTCTCTGCTTTGGAAATGATTTGGGCTTTAAAAAAGTAACTAACGAATTTGCAGTCGCAAAAGTGCGCAGAGTTGCAATTCAGCTACTTTAATCGTTTAGTAATTACAGAACTGGTAGTAACTTTTGTTTGGGTGCTTTTGCAATAAATTGTCTATTAACAAATTCAATTTTCTTTCTTTTATTGGTGGGCCCAAAAAATCTTCTGCATTTTCAGGCCACCCATCAAAAAATGCCTTAGAACAAGCAGAGCGTTAATCCAGCACTGAAACTTAAAGAGAGTCAAGCGGTACGTGTTTGAGGAGATTGAATTAAGAAAAGGATTTTTCAACTGACATTTTTGCCTGTATTTCAATTTGATTCAAAGATGAGCCAGAAAGATGAATAGGGAGAAATTCAATTCTTGCTCATTGTAACTGTAAATTAAGTAAAAGCGAATGCAATTTATTACGACCTCATCGTAATTCATTATGATAAATGGTGAGACTACAACTACAACATAACTTGTACTTTCACTTTAGCGTCAATCGCTGCTCTCAAAGCTGATTACTACCTCTACTTTAGAAAGGATTTCCTTTGTCGGGCACACCACACCATTTGATTTTCGCTAGTAAGCTAAATTCAATAATAAGTGAACGTAACATAACTCAAAATATAAAAATCAAGAAAACACTTCTAAATCTAGATATATATCTGGCGAGTTGAGACTAAAAGCTGAGCAGCCATTGTGTTCTTTGTCCCTTTTGTCAGATCATGCAGTAGTAAATTACAATTTTGGATCTTTGCAGGACATTACTGAAACACAACAGTTGTTGGGATGAGTTGCGGAAGGGACTTAACCCTGGTCAAATGGGGGGGGGGATAAGAGGGTGATGGGGCATGTGTGAGGGGAGGTTTCAACCTTTACTAAAAGTATTGTGAATGAAATGAATGATAGATTTTATTTTAAGAACTTATTTTATAAATTACAGCATTTTACAGCAGCAGTATCATGCAAATGATTAGAGATATGTATATTATGTAAATTAGAGAATCCTACTTTGTAGACTGAATTTGGAATGAAAAATGTAAATATTACCGACAGTTTGTCATAGTTTGTGAAAATTGGAAAAAATTTGATTTATTGTGTAAAAAAAGTAAAAGTCGGAAAATTGTGGCCGCGATTTGCCATTTATTGCGGCACGACTTTCTGCCAGGATAGTATATATTATAACCAAATTTATGTCAGATTCTTTCGACTGTCACATGGTGGGTTATCATTTTCATTGACCTTTGAACTACCCCCACGTTCAAATAAAATGCCATGTTAGATCAGTAGAAATCATTGAGGTCAGTCACGGAGCCCTGTGGCAACTGAAGGCAACCTCTCTCTCTCTTTTTTTATCATTTTCTTTTTTTGTTCTCTTAATTAATTTGAAACCAAACAAAATATGTTTTAAAAAATATTTTAGGTGCCATGCCAGGACCGACTCCGTCAAGTGTGATTGCAATCAGCGTTGCCTTCAGAAGCATCTCAGGAAACTTGTTGAAGGTATTTGAATTTGACAGTAGAGATGTCATGCACAAAACTGTTCCTCATTTTGACTTAAGACAATGCCGGATGTAGATCTGAATCTGAATAGTGTATTGTAGAAACCAATATTTTGGCGTAATTACAACAGACAGTTTATAGACGTGACAGTTTTCTCTGAAAATTTTGATCGATGTTGTGTATATATGGTATGATCATCGAGGTGATTCTAGTCAAGGATGGTAGGGATGAAGAAAGAGTTTCTGTAATTGTTTGTATGTGATGGTGGTATTGAGTAGCAATTTGTGTTGTTTGTGACATAATTGGAGATAATTTAGACTGAAACATTTTGGACTTGTTTTTAAGATGTATTGTGAGCTGTTTGTCTTATGGCCAGGCATTGAGTGCTGATCAAGCGTTCACAAGTGTAAACCTTTGAAAGTAAGGCTGCCGGACTTGGTATCATGAGATCCCAGGTTCGAATCCTAGCAAAGCTGAGTCCGATGTTGTGTTTCCTTGGGAAAGACACTCAACACACATTTCCCCACTCGACGCAGGTGTAAATGAGTATAAGCACTAGCTTAGGAGTAAAAATCTGTGTCTAACTAGCATCTTGTCTGGGAGGTGATTATAACCTAGTCCCATCGGAGACGGACGATAAAAGGAGTTCCTGTGTGCAGATCACAACACTCTGTGCACGTTTAAGATCCCTTGGCTGTTTACAGGGCAGTCTGGGCAAAATTTTAAAACTCCTACCAAAAACTCTGAGATCACCTTAGCTGTGGGTGTGGGTGAATCAAATAAATTCAAATGTCATTTCCTCTTTCAATGAAATGTTAAATCCCATATATGTTTAATCAATGTATATTATACATTTTATCATCATTTCTTTGGTATAATTCAAATTTCAACTTTATTGATATAATGCTTCGTTATTGTTTTAAGTGTATGTAAAGTGCCATGAGACAATTATAGGTGAATGGCACTAATATATAAATACAGCTACGTGTATTATTATTATTATTACTATTATTATTATTATTATTATTATTCTTTGATTCTAATTACAGCATTGCTTAGTTTATTATGGAAGTTTTGGACATATGAGCGCACAGTCGGATTTAAGATCGTAAAACGTTGGGGGGGGGGGTAGTTCTTTGTTGTTGTTTTTACAAATTGTTTCTTTTATTTTGTTTTTATTGAAGCCTTTATAAATTTGTTATCTCCCTTACACAAGTAAGCACTTGCTATCGTCGTTTGACGAGTGTATCTCTTAATTTACTCCTCTACAGTTCTGCCAATTCTACAAACATGTGAGAAAAACTCACAACAGATCACTACCTCTCTTGCAAACTTAATTGAACAACGGGAATGCGTGGAGCGAGTTGATAGAGGGAATGTAACTCTACTTGTACAGTTTCCAGATCTCACGGGAAAGGTTGCTCTCAAAGCTGTCAAGGGCAGTTGATGTCAAGGTGGAAGCTCTACATGAAAATCTGTGAGTTTTCTCGATGATCCATCGCTTTCTCTCTCTCTCTCTCTCTCTCTATCTCTCTCTCTCTCTCTCTCTCTCTCTCTCTCTCTCTCTCTCTCTCTACTTTGTTACTTCTTGACGATTTATTTATTTGATGTAAATTTAACCGGTCAGCCAAGTGTTGGTGATCTCAGGAGGGGAAACAGCAAGATGAACAACAAGAAAGAGTGAACAACAAGTGAAAAAAGAAAACAGTGAAAGGAAAGAAAAAGGATCTTCTAGCCATTTGCACCTGGGTCAGTGGGAAAATGTATGTTAAGTGTCTTTCCCAAAACACAATGTCAGACCTAGCTTTTGCTAGGGTTCAAACCCGGAGAATAACCAATAAAAATACATATATATGAATAACGAAGCAAAAATACAAGGCATGTTGGAGTTCACCTTAGAACCCGGTCTGTCTAAGAACCCGCTATTTCTGTATCCTGAGAACATCTTTGGATTCAACTGGCCAGAATTAATAAGAAATGGAGAAAGAACACTTGCAAGACGTCAATTGAAGATGAATGAATGGTGGTGGATGAATGAATGCGACAGACTTTGAGAAAGGCCACCAACAAGTATCACCCGAGGCGTTGACATGGAACCCGCGGAGTCTTGGAAAGAGGGAAAGACCAAAGAATACATGGTGGAGAGAACTGGAAAGAGAAATAAAAGACTTCGAGAGAGGTGGAAAAGTAAGCATAAGACAGTGATCGCTGGAGTACTCTTGTTGGTGACCTATGTCCCACGAGGGGTAACAGGGCATGCTGATGAACACAAGACCATGTATGCAATGTGTGCCCCTAATATGAAAGGCGTATAAAAAACAGCAGATGACTTCTTGTTAAAGGGATATTAGATGTAACGTTTAATTGAAGGAAAATTTAATTGTTTCTCCGACCTTTGAGTAGAATTTTCATTGACCTTAGCCGCTATTTTAAATATGTTTTATAATAAAAACGTTGGTATAGTATCATTTATGCCTGCTTTTGTAATCTTATTATCGAATACTTACTTGATCTAATAATCATACTTGATATTATCCTGGGCAGTGGACAGGTAAGCACCTGTACGGGGAGTAGATGAACCCGCCCTCCCACGAGTCTCCTGCTGCCTTGCAGGTCGGTCTTGGCTGACCAAAGGCTAAAGGAGCTAACCCTGACAGAAAATAAGAAGACTTGGTAGGGGGTCTCAAGGTGGCAGCCCCACCATCTACCTAGGGTACAGTGGGCCCTAATCCCTGCTTATCCAAACCTGACTGATGCAGAGAAATAAATATAATATACCCGGCTTGACCTTTCAATGACGAAAATGGAAACGAACACGGACTGTGGTTTTTGGAACATGGAATGTTAGGGCAATAAATGGAAAGAATTAGAATTAGAATTAGTTGAAGAAATGGAAAAATTCAAAGTAGACATTTTGGCTATTACAAAAATAAAGAAAAAAGGACAAGGAATAGAAGATGTAGGACCGAATCATATTTTTATCTTCTCAGGAGTAGATGTTAAAGATAGAGCAGGAGCAGGTCTCCTTATGCATAAAAGGCCACTAGAAAGCTGGAAATTTACAAGCCTACGGCTATTAGAGGTAAATATTAAACCAAAAGGACGAGAAATTAAATTATTAATAGCTTATGGACCAAACGAAGACGCAACTAAAGAAGAAAAGGATATCTTCGAAAATGATTTACAAATAGCTGCAGAGAATCTTAAATCCAAACAGGAACTAATACTTTTACGAGATTTAAACGCTAGAGTAGGCAACAATGTAGAAACATCAAGAGGAGTAATAGGTAAAGAACAACAAGTTCTCCAAATGGAGAGAGACTCATAGATTTTTGCTTAAGAATAACATGAAAATAGCCAACACCTTTTTCCTCATAAAGATATCCACAAATACACAAGAGTAAATGAAGACAGGTGTGAAAAGTCACTGATAGACTACATAATTGTTAGCAGCTCCCTTTTTTAAAGTACATTGGATGCAAGAGTACACAGAGGAGCAGAAATATTTAGTGATCATCACTTAGTGATTGCCAAAATGAGATTACTGACTGAGGAAAGCAAACAGAAAAGGAAAGAGAAGAAAGCTACTAAACTCAAAAAAGGAAGAACTAAATAAACCTATAGTAAAAGAGATATACCAATCAAGGATAAAAGATTTATCAGTGAAAGGCAGATAGATCAGAATGATAGCACAATAGAAGAAAAGTGGCAATTGTATAAAGAAACACTCCTCAGTTGTACTGAAGAGGTCTGTGGTAGGAAACAAATTAAAGGAGATAGGAAAAGAACAGCATGGTGGAATGAAAATGTCAAGACTAAGATCAAAGAAAAGAAGGATGCCCGGAAGAAATACTTGCAAACAAAGAGACCAGAGGATATGATAGATTACGTGAATAAAAGAACTATCGCCAAAGAGGAAGTGAGGAAAGCCAAACAGGAACAATGGGAAGAGTTTGGACAAAGACTCCAAGAACACTATCAAGGAAATCAAAAAACTGCTCTGGGGGCAATGAAGAGCATGAGAAAGACTAAAGCATGCCCAATACGACAAATTAAGAATGTGAAAGTAGAAATAATGAATTGAAAGAAGACAGTCAAATCATGGAAACATGAAGAAAGCATTTTCACCAATTACATAATCCCTCCAGAACATATGAAACAAGGAGTAAAGATCAATTAGTAAGACTATCAAGAAATCCAGAGGAGACAGCTGAAGATGTAGATATACCAATGGAAGAAATCCAAACAGCCATAAGAAAAGTGAAATTAGGAAAAGCCCCAGGAGCAGATCAAGTTTATCCAGAAATGATTAAAAACCAAGGGAGAGAGGCAGACAAACTACTACATGCAATATGCCAACAAGCATGGAAGTCCAAACAGGTGCCAGACGACTGGAAAAAGGGAACGCAGTAGTACCAATACATAAGAAAGGATCAACTATGGAATGCTCAAACTATAGAGGGATATCACTACTTAGCGTTCCAGGAAAAGTATATGCCAGGATACTGGAAATGAGACTAAGTAGAGTAGAGAATCAGATTGAAGAGCGTCAGAGTGGATTTAGACCAGGAAGAAGTGTACAAGACCACATATTTACAATTAAACAAATAATAGAAAAATTCCTTGAAAAAAACATTGACTTGCACCTGTAGAGCAAAATTTAATAGAAGCCATTAAAAGTTTTTACAATAAACCAACATGTGCAGTGAGAGTAGCTGGAAATATATCTGCAGAATTTGATGTAGATATAGGAGTAAGACAGGGTTGTATCCTAAGCCCTCTTTTGTTTATCACATTTATAGATTCAGTCGTAAAGGCATCCCCAAAAATGAAGAAAATGAATGTAGGTATGTGGAAGCTCAAAACCAGTAAATGTATCAATGCTTTCATTTGCCGATGATTTAGTTCTGTTTGGAAAATCAGAAAGTGACCTTCAGTCGAAAATCAACATTATGAACAATTAACTAAATAAAAGAGGAATGAGAGTAAATGCAAAGAAAACCAAAACAATGCCAGTAACTAGGGAAGCTAAAACACAAAATCTTAAATTGGGCAGGGAGTATTTAGAACAAGTTCAAAGCTACAATTACCTAGGAGTAATGATTAACTCAGAGGTAAAACTAAGAGAAGAAATCAGCCAGAGAATCAAAAAGGCAAAAAATATATGATAGAATTCAAAACGTTTTTGACAACATATTTCTTTATCTTATATTATGAAAAGTTTGGAAATGAAATTATGAATAAAGCCCATGGATTCGTTCTTCGTTATTCGTTCTTCGTTGTCAATTGTCATTCCAATTTTACGATATTATGACAATTACACCCCGAGTCTTTCCTTGCATATATTTCAGACAGCCGCTAAAGGAACAAAAAGACTGCCTTTGCCAGGCCAGGAAGACTTGTGGTTGCTGCTGTCCAACCATGCCCGTGGCCCTGATTACATCACGCTGCTAGCTGGAACGCCCACTGTGCCCTCTCTGAAAATGATGTTAGATTGGATTGATTCCGCAGAGAAGCAGATCAGAGAATTGTATCCTTTTGCATAGATGGACTATTTTATTAGTTTCATAAAGTTGTGACGCTGGTAGCCGAGTGGTTAGGCTGCCGGACTTGGGATCATGAGGCCCTGGGGTTGAATCCTAGCAAAAAACTAGGTTCTAACGTTGTGTTCCCTGGGAAAGACACGTAACACGTATTTTCTCCAACTCAATCTCAAACCAGCTGCAAATGGGTACAAGCACTAGCTTGGAAGTAAACACCTGCGTCAGACTAGCGCCCTGTCCAGGAGGTGATTATTAATATTATCTTCTGTCTGCTTCACGCTATTAAAACCAGGATAAGCTCCAGCTTTTTGTGCCATACTGGTCTTGAGGGATCTTTGCTAATCCATTCGTCATTTGCTTACTCAATGACCAGCATTCACAGCCTCATGCCGTACATAGACACTGACCACACACAGTACAGGCCTTCAAAACTCTTATCTTTGTACAGATTGCACTCAGCGAAATGTCGGCCACGAAGCCAATAGAATTCACCCTTCCCCCCCCCCCCCCCCTTCATTCTCTTTGTAAAAAGATGACACTGACACTGACCACACACAGGCCTTCAAAACTCTTATCTTTGTTTTGTACAGATCGCACTCAGCGAAATGTCGACTCTGAAGCCAATAGAATTCATCCTTTTGCCCCCTTCATTCTCTTTGTAAAAAGATGACACTTCCAACGAGGATGCGGCATGGGTAAAATCGCCTACGAGGTCGTGCCCGTTGATAAAGGCAGTGAAACAACGACTTCTCACTTGATTCACTTTGTTTCGCATTTTTGTGCGTGTGTGTATTTGGGGGGGGGCAAGATGGATGACTTGTTAATTATTAACAGCCACGCTAGGCTGTGTAGTGTGAGCATAGGTTAGATACTAGAACTATCGTTATATTCTACTGTAGTGTCGTTTGTGTGAGTGATTGGAAGATTGGCTAGTGGGGAAAAGCGCTGGACCAATCAAAATGATTCGAGTGACCGGCACGACCTTGTTAAAGGGTTAGGGGTAAGACTAATTACTAATTTTCTCTCTGTTGCTCACTTCCTTCTATGCCGTGCTGCTGTGGCATCTACCTCTACATCAAAACCCACAAAGCGCAAATGTCCTTCCTTTGAAATTAAATTAAAAATAGCTGATGCTGTTGAAATGGGAAGTGCCTTGTTGACTTCGCATTCAACGAAAGTCTCATCATACAACGAGGACCTAGCGTCAGTCCCTGCGACCTCGTTGAATCCGACTCTCACTGTAATTTATTGTTAAGCAGCTGTTTTTCATAACCAGGATTTAGTTTTGTGAAAGTTGAAAGCGTCTTTTGCCATTGCAATTCTTTTCCTGACCTCTGTATCACATCGTCCATCTTATCATGTATCCAAGGTACATGAATTTGTTAATTTGTTTAATTGCTTGTCCGTTTCTTTGAATATTGCATCTTTGAGTAGTATGTTTCTTCGTTGTAACTCACAATACAAGAGGGAAGTATATTATTTTTAAAATTTTAATTTTTTTACGACAAGCTGTGAATTTCTGACAATGTCTTCATGATCTACATTGATCCTGTATGACCCTATAACTTTAACTTTAATCCTGAACTTTTTCCAGATATTGTGCTAGGGCGTATTATTTAGATGATGTAGCAGAACAGAGTTTGGTAAACTCAGACAATTTTGCTGCCTTATGGAAGGAAGATGCTCATCTCCTGTTGGAAATGTTGTCAGGTTTGATATTTGTATATATTGTTTGTATTATATTTTAATACTTGAAGATAACCCACAAATTAGTGGGGATTGGTATGGTTTATTAACATCAACAACTAAATGCAAAGCTGTCAACCAGTACGTAAAAATGTATTTAATAATAATATGTTTTTTTTCGGCTTTGAGTCAGTAAATCTGTATTTACCTTTAAAAGTACGCATATGAGGGCGTAACTGTATTTTGTTTGTATAGAAACCCGGAGTTAAACGGCAGAGACTCAGAGAGAGTGTGGTGAAAGTCCGTAGACGTCATTCTGAGCACAAAACAACTGTCACTAGTGTCACACTTCACCAGAAAGGCCAGTGATTTGCAGTTGCAGACTTTTTGTTATTTGCATTAGAGGAGATCACTTCAAGTTAAATGATCAATGTTTTCTGGAATATTACAGGCTTTTTTGTGAGTTAGAATTAGCTTGCACTTGCACATTAAAAACTTGTTTTTCGATTTGGAAAGGTTAGCAGCTATATAAAATGATTTTAAAGCTATGCCCTGTATGAGCTATGCCCCGTATGAGCTATGCCGTGTACGTTTCCTGATCTTCAGGCTGCAGGGTTTGGACTGCCTTTGGCCCATTAAAAAAGGATGTATTTCATGTTGTTTGCAAAACCGACTTGTAGGCCCTCGCAATATTGTCGCTGAAGAGTCGATATTTACTGTCTCTGTCCAGAAGTAATACTTTGAATGATATAGTATACAGCCGGCCATGGTTGAAAACTGGCCATTGGCAGAGACACTTTTCTTACTCCATGTGGTAACTTGATGTAAAAATCACTCTGACAACATCATACCTATATTTGGAACATGAACAAAATCTCAACCTCACATCTGAAATTTGGTCTCGAAACAATATAATTTCAATAATATTCAAAGGCATCTCTTGTTATGAAGGAAAAAAGGGACAGGTCTTTGATGGCAAAAGCAATTAGTCTAAACTGTTACCGTATTTATTTTTGTGCAAAATTTCAGCAACACATGTTGTCAAATGTAGTCTGTACAGGCTTTACTGAAGATTGAATGGGCTGGTGCAAGTTTTATATTACAGTGGAACCCGCTTAAGATCAACATCTCAGGACCTTGAGAAACAGTTGATCACAAGCAGGGTTGATGTTAACACTACAGAGTCCAATGGATCTAGCTCAAATCTGAGGCTGAATTCTTTTGATGTAATTACGCAGTTATGCCCCTTGTCAAAACACGGAAGAATAAGACTGGTTGGTTGGGAATGGGAGGAAGCATAAAAATAAAATGAGATACGACGATGGGTTTAGAATTGTTTGTTTGTTTGTTGTTGTTGCGAAAAGAGTATGTTTCTCCTCAGTAAGAACTAAGAACGAAAGGAAAGAGCTTCTGAATAGGCATGCGGGGGATGGGAGAGCGTGTATAAAACGATCAATATTGGAGATTTAGACTCTGCCTACGTAAACTGCCTAAGTCACAGTGTAGGGCAGGTAAAGACAAGCAGTAGTGGCAGCATGCGAGGTGGGTGGAAGTGAAGCAATGTCCAGTGCCATGTTAATGTTAAGCCTGCTAACAGTAGACACACGCTCAATGTTATTACATTGTAATTGTAGCCCTATGATATTGATAATCAGCTTGTGAAAACATTGAGTTCTACAACAAAGAAAATATAGGATCCAGTGGAAAGTTTTCTCGTACATGTACTCAGTACTCAATAGCCAATAATACTCTCTATTAGTATTACATGTACTAGTAGTAGTATGAAAATAATAGGCCTTATATGGGTATGTGCTTTTTTTTTAAGAAAAAAAATTATGACCCAAAGCTGGCGACCAGTAGAATTCAGTAGAGTCGATTCAGCGTTGTGTTCAACCGATCAGTCTTGCTTTCAAGCAATTGTGTATGCATAGGAATAAAACATTTAATGCATTAGGCAAGGTTGCATTGATATTACAGTAATGACCGACTAAATGCCCGCCGCCATAATGCCTATTTACCTAAATGTCCGCAAAATCAGTGAAACCGATTTTTTTCTACATAAATTGCCCCTCTAAATGCCCGTTCAAAACCAAGATTTTTGCCTAAATGATAAATGCCCAGTCTCAACGGCAACTGTATGTCTCATTTTCTCCAAATTATCATAAAATACGTCTGTAATTGATTACATTTTAAAAATATTTTTATCATACATCATGTAGTCCATCAAATGTGTTATACACTATAACCACCCTTCATTACCTATCCATTAATGTAATGTAATAAAAGATGACCACTCTTCTCTTCATAACTCCACCCACTGTACAGCACAGCCTTTGTTCCAGTTGATCACTGGTTTGTCACTGGGCAATGTGTAGTAATCTAAGTCTTTCAGACTCCGCTCATGGCTCTTTCTTGGTGTCATAAGTTACAATCACCCGTCATTTTTAATAGACCAGGCACGCATCACGTTTGAGGCACAAGGTGTGAACAGTTTTATTGCTCCCTTGTCTTGCATTGACTGTATTGTATCCATTGTGCCTTCGTGGTGAGCAATGGTCAACCCACCACCTCAGTGCTAAATCAATGGTTTCCAGGTGTCCCTATTTCTCGCATTAAATTTTTTGTAAATGTTGAATTTCTGCACCATTCTGGATGAACTCCCTTTACCCCATTACCTATCCATTGTAATGTAATAAAAGATGACCACTTTTCCTTCATAACTCCACCCACTGTACAGCACAGCCTTTGTTCCAGTTGATCACTGGTTTGTCACTGGGCAATGTGTATCTAAGTCTTTTAGACTCCGCCCATGGCTCTTTCTTGGTGTCATAAGTTACAATCACCCGTCATTTTTAATAGACCAGGCACACATCACGTTTGAGACACAAGGTGTAAACAGTTTTATTGCTCCTTGTCTTGCATTGACTGTATTGTATCCATTGTGCCTTTGAGTCTTCGTGGTGAGCAATGGTCAACCCACCACCTCAGTGCTAAATCAATGGTTTCCAGGTGTCCCTATTTCTCGCATTAAATTTTTTGTAAATGTTGAATTTCTGCACCATTCTGGATGAACTCCCTTGGTGACCCCCCCCCCCCCCCAAATTTTGCCCCGGACTACTTTCGCCCAAACGCCCGTTTTCTCTGCTTCCCAAGCACCGGGCAGTTAGGCGGTCACTACTGTATTACTACACAAGAAAGATATGATTTTTTTTATTTATCATTATAATCCGATATATCTAGCTAGGCCTACAAAACTTTACCATGCAATGCTAATTTTCTTTTCATATTTACAGATTGTCAAGCGCATCTAAAATTCTTTTGGAGGAGAAGATTTGACGAGTCAATGAGTAGCCTATGTGTGAGATGGAATGATGCCCGCACTCACCAGAGTTCCTGTGGTTGCAACACTGGGGACAGAACAGTTTTTCAACTCACTCAACTCAAAAGTCAACATTGCCTCCTTTCATTTTCATTCAAAGCAAAGTGCCATTTGAAACAGAAATGTTGGTGCTCACACTCACACTCGAAAGACTGGTCTGCTTTCTTCAGTTTCACACAAGTGAGGACGTACACTAGGCGCGGGCACTTACCATAACAATAACATACCCCATAGAATTGACGGTACCGATACTGCTACAGCTTTACTGATTGGCCAAGGCGATACTCATGTGGTCTAAGCGAATGCGCGTTGAAAACATCGTCACCACAGCACATTGCCATGTCACAATGAGGCTGACAATACTTTACAACAGCAATGCAGGTCAGCACGGCCACAGCTTCTGACCTTGGCCACTGAATGAATGCATGCCCCTGCAGCTTTGTTTCCTGACTGCAGCCTTTTGCATATACAGGCGCAGCCACTTGTCCTTTAAAATATGTCATTTGTTGTTTTGTATCAATTGTTCGCTTGGAAGTTAAATTAAATAAAAATGTTTCAGAATGCAAAAAGTATTTTGATTTGATTTGATTTTATCCACATCTACAACTACGGTGATCTCAGGGGGTTTTGATAGGATTTTTGCCTGGGCTTCCATGTGAATAGCCATCCACACTATATAGAATAAAAATTTCCAAACTGTGTGACATTTGAATGTTGATTACTGGCAATCGAGCAAGGGAAAGGATATCGAAACAAAAGGGAAGTCATTAATAAATGAATTCTGCAACTCTTTATTTCAGGGGGTTATTGGATATATCTTATTCTTAATCAATGAAAGGATACACACAGTGGCCGCAGTATAGTGTTCATACTCTACCTCATCCTCTTAATTAAGGAAGTAATTTTTTCAGAACCGACAGACACACCAACAATCTCCACCTAAAAACAGTTAAAGTAAAGGAAGAGAAGACTTGCCGTTGTGGGGATATTCACAATTTTCAGCGGGACTTTTTATAAGGATAATATAGGTATTACTAGTGTGTTAGTTTAAACCAACTGTTTCATGTGTCAATTTAAAATTGTCATTGAGTCATAATTGTTTTACTTTTTTTTTTTTAATATCTTATGTGATTTGTCATTGTGTTCAATCACTATTTTATTGTAACGACATGTGGAGCTCAACAAATTCATTATTAATACTCAAGACGGACGTGATTATATGTGTGTGTGTGTGTGTGTGTATCAGGTGTACATTGTTTCAATAAAGTACTATAATTCAAAACAAAATCATTTGAAATTTAGCACAATATCTACTATTACTCAGTAAGCCAATAATCCATTTTTCATGGGATTGTTTGTTTGATTTATATAATACAAATTTAAGTGTTCGTAAACCTAAACCATGAAAAAAGACAACATTTTAATGGATGATTCTGATATACTGGTCAGATTATGATAATCAAACTGTATCAAGATCTAGATCTAATAGATCTAGAAGTCGGACCTGTGACTTTGCTAGGATTCGGATCTGGGACCTCATGATCACTAGTCTAGCAGCCTAATCACTCTGCCACCGACTCCACATAATAATAACAACTGGTACTTATATAGCGCTTCCCCGTAGGAACCAGGCTCTAAGCGCTTTACAATGGCGGTAGAACAACAATATAATACATAGTATGATAAAACATAGTCTGTATCTCTGTATTGGGTACTCACTCCAAAGTGTCTCAAGCTTGAACAAATATGGAAGTGTTGGAGCTCTTCTTAATTTGCAGCTTTTTCTTGTCAATCTTTTCTTAAGTTAAAGCAAGTGGTCTTGAACTGTTCATTTGTTGAGGACATAACAACTCAGAAGTTAGTTGAGTTAGGCAAAGGATTTCTTTCCCAGTCAGCAGTGGTACAATTCAAATGATTGTCCACCGATTTTGTGAGTTATTTTAGGTTTCACTAACTAAGAGGAGAATCATTATTTGATCTTATGTTTCTTGTCAATGTATAGATATTCAAAATGTTTTTTTGAAGTAAATGGGACTGTCACTGCTGAGAGCTTGGTAAACAATAGTGTATATATATTATTCTTTTCTCAATAGGTAGCCAGTGCAATTCATGGAGGAGAGATGTAGTAGGTAAAGTTTCTTCAAGGCCATTAAGGCTCATCCAAGTTACTATAGCGTGAAGCAGAACAGGTGATAATAATCACCTCCTGGACAGGATGCTAGTCTGACGCAGGTTTTTACTCCCATCCCAAGCTAGTGCTTATATACTAATTTGCACCTGGGTAGAGTGGGGGCCATGCGTGTTAAGTGTCTTTCCCAAGCAACTCAACATCGGGCCTAGCTTTGCCAGGATTTGCACCCGGTACCTCATGACCCACTTAGACATCGACGATGCAGCAGATGCATTAGTCATCCCCGTACTAAAAGTAAAACGAGTGAAGTATAGAACCTGAACACAACAAACTTGAGTGGACGCCAATCATATGATTTAATCTGTACATCACCTTAAATGTCAAGTAGAGTACGGTACATTTATATTATATTTTATTCAAAGTCAAAGCATAATAATACAAGAAGAACACTTTTAAATTTAAAAAATGAATCAAAATAAATAAAGAAAACGCACATCCTTTTTACAAGCAATGCGATGCTAATGTTTTATCCTCATTTGCGGAGAAGAGTGCAAGTGCTCACAGTACACACACGTTCTTACTCTTACACATAAAAAAATAAATCCATAAATAGCATAATTTGCATAAATGATAATATCAAAATATTTACACAGTTACTTACTATACAATAATGTAGCCATTTTCATACATGAGATCAGTCAACTTGTCTTATACAATTAGTATTACTATTATAAATTACTAGTATTTTTTAGTAGTCGCCACAGAACACTGAGTAATGATCCCTCTCCTCTTCCCAAGCACATTCGATTTTGATTTGATTTGATTTGTCTGACCCACACCCACAACTAAATATATCTCGGGGAGGTTTTTGATAGGATTTTAAATTATTTTTTTTACCTGGACTGCCCTGTAAATGTAAATAGCCAACAGATCTTTAATGTGCACAAAGTGTTGTGATCTGCACATGAGACCCCCTTTTTATTTATTGTCCCGTCTCCCGATGTGACTAGGTGTCGATCCGCCTACCTGGAGCTGGAATGTGGGTTAACTCGAAAGAAATTAGGGAAAGTTTTCATCCTATCAAGCGTCGGGCATGAACCCACAACCCCTTGGTTGAGACTAATGAGACTGAGACCGAGACGAGAGGCCAGCATCTTGCCTCTGGACCACTGAGTTCTCTTAATACCCGCACATACATATGTACACACACTCGCCACAAAAACGAGCAAATTCTCGCTTTCATCCCCAAGGTCCACATTCTGTTGCTTCTACCCACCCCCAACTCCCCTCTTTTCCATTCAATGTCTCTTTTCCTCTAAGTAAGCAGAGAGGCAAGATTGCAACAGATACTTGCTCCCAAGAGCAATGCACGCAAAAACAACCCCAATCGTGCTTACTACAAAAATACATACAAAAAAGAGATATTACATTAGCCAAGTGAAGTAAACCACCGCCACTAAGCCTTGTTCACGTGGGACTGGTGTAGTCGACCAGCTGAGACGAGCACGTTAAAAAGCTTGGCCCTGCGATTGGCTCACCTGACTGTCCCCGGCCAGACCAGCCGACTCGGCCGTGCTCGTGAACAACGCCAGGGCCTCCGTCACTTCGGCCATGTCAGCAGCGTTTCGGTCCGCGTCCGACTGGCACATTCCCTGTTCCCCATCCAAATGCTCATTTTTTATCACAATCACGTTTTCGCCTTCTTTCGAACTCACGCCGGGGTGATCACTAAACCGGCCGCCCTGTGCTCGCAACCCCGCGCCCAATGTCATGAGATCGCTTTGATGGCCGCCGGAGATCGTCAACTGCTTGCCATTTTCTCGAAGAAAACTCCCCACAACATCGGCTTTGGCGCTTTCAATTGAGATGCTGTTGGCGTGAGTGCCCTTTGACAGAGCAATCAGTACGTTGGTAGCGTCGATGTTGCTCTGGAGGTCGCTTTCAAATTTTTTGGGACCAGCCGTCAAAAGGGTATTGTCTATGTTGGTGGACGCCGCAGAGATAGCAGTGGCCTCTATGATGGCGATGGGATGAATGCCGCTGGAGGCGGGGTCCGTGCTGAAGAGTTGATTTCCAGAGCCTGCCGGAATGAACGTCGTCTCTATGGACGGCTCGCTCCCCGTCCACGGATTCTGATAAGTGGACGACGTAATGATCCACGTCTACCCTCCCGGATTCTGAACGTCCATGAGACTTGAACCTTCTGCATTGGATAGGAGCGGCAGCGTCTTCACAAGCTCCACCGACAGAGTTTTTGGCTCGCCTCCAAAAACAATGTCGTTGACAATTGCTTCAGCAGCTTGCGAATTTTCCTGGTCTTTCTCCGGAACCGACAAAACGTCCACCTGTCCCTGAACACAGTCGTTCTTAAATTCGGGCACTTTCAGGTGACCTTTCCCACGCGTCCGGGACTGATATCTCTTCCCCCGACATTTAGCCACCGAATCCGGGCTCACGGTGATCAGGCGCTTTTAGGACGGCCGATTTTCCGCCTGTTTCGAGGCCTGAAAGCTTGTTCTACGATCATTGTGGAGGAACATTTGTGCTCGTTGAAGAGCTTTGGCCTGAAAAAGCCCTTGTTGCATTTTTCACATCGGAACTTGTAGTCTGCCTTGTGACCGCGCTCGTGTTCAATCAGATGCGGCTTCCTGGAAAATCCTTTCTGGCACATGGAGCACTTGTGGGGCTTGATACCGCTGTGGGTGATGATGTGGGCCTTCAGTTTGTCCGGCCGGTTGAATTCTTTGGTACAGCCTTGGATGGAAGGAAAGAACAAATAATAATGGGGGAACGAAAAAAGAAAAAGATTGATTATGCGCATAGGAGATATTTCACTCAAACCAACGGGATTATATATGTATGTATATATATATATATATATATATATATATATATATATATATATATATATACATGAATAGAAAAGAGAGAGATAGAGATAGAGATATATATATATATATATATATATATATATATATATATATATATATATATATATATATATATATATATAGAGAGAGAGAGAGAGAGAGAGAGAGAGAGAGAGAGAGACAGACAGACAGACAGACAGAGAGAGAGAGGAGGCAGTTCCATTGAAATTTACGCTATCCACCATATGTGATGGTCTCTGGTTGATTTAAAGAGGAAATAGCAAGATGAAAGAGAAGTGAAAGAGTAAAGTGAAAGAAATAGGCAGGCAGAGATGGACAGATGCAAATGCAACCTCACGGAAAGAAGTCGAAATGTAAAAACCTATATAATGTGGAAATTTCTTGAGATTAGTGATGTACTTGTATGTTTAAACACTTTTGTTTAACCTTCTGGCATCTGTGAAATTATACTGAAAAGCATCGTGGCCATCACAGAATACCCCCATCAGCAAAAATGAAACACAATAAAAAAAACCCAAACACCTCCCTTTTCTAGGTCATATCATGGTCAAGACACGTTACATGGAATAACAACAAGTGCATACAAAAGAAAAATGCAGACGTAGTGACCAGACTTACCTGCTATACTCTTGAAGGGACAACGGTATCGCTTAATGGCCTCATGAATACTCATATGTCTTTTGAGTTTGTCCTTGCGATTGAACGTTGCCTGGCAGATTTCACAGGAGAAAGGATTCTCCCCAGTGTGTATCAATATGTGAGACTTCAAGTAATGCTCCGTCTTGAATCTTTTCTTGCAGTTAGGGCACTCAAATTGACCTATAGGGGGAGGGAGGGGGGGAGAGGGGGAAACAACACAGATATGCAGTCAGTAAGCCAAAAACAGATTTCATGATAAGTTTTGTCAAAATATTTTGCAGTACATTTATACAGTCGACGGTTAGGCTGCCGAGTTCGAATTACAGCAAAGCTAGATCCGACGTTGTGTTCCTTGGGAAAGACACTGAACACGCATTTACCCTCCTCTACCCAGGTGCAACTGGGTACAAGCACTAACTTGGGAGTAAAAACCTGCGTCACACTAGCGTCCTGGACAGGAGGTGATTATTGTCACATGTTCCGCTTCGTGCTGTAGAGCCCGGGATAAGCTCCAGCTCTATGGGCCGGCCCTAAATAAAGGGCGTGTTGCCGTCCACCCGGGAAGCGTGCAGGCCCTATATTTAGGGTCATTGGCACGGGAAGCGTGCAGGCCCTATATTTAGGGCCGTCATTGGCACGGGAAGCACGCAGGCCCTATATTTAGGGCCGCCGTCATTGGCACGGGAAGCGTGCAGGCCCTATATTTAGGACCGCCGTCATTGGCACGGGAAGCGTGCAGGCCCTATATTTAGGACCGCCGTCATTGGCACGGGAAGCGTGCAGGCCCTATATTTAGGCCGCCGTCATTGGCACGGGGAAGCGTGCAGGCCCTATATTTAGGACCGCCGTCATTGGCACGGGAAACGTGCAGGCCCAATATTTAGGGCGAGACACCTAGACTTCTTGAATGGAAATTTCCACTTTCCTTACAATACATGGTTTATGATGTAGGTTGACCTTTGAGTTCATAGTTAATTAACAGTAACAGCCAATGAGATTACAATTTATTTTAAGCTCGTGGCTTTCCCGATAGCCTCGTTATCATTCATCAAAGTGACTTTCCCATTCAACGCACTTCAGGAGAGGCCTAAGTTGATTACATGGCTATCGCTGCTAATGTTTAGTCCTTAGTTTAAGTTTCTCTTGTTGCAATAACATCTCAATATGAATTCCTTATTATTTCAACTTATAGAAAATGCACGTTTTATAGGTCTTTTATCATCTGTAAACGTGAACTCATTGTTCAAACTAAGTCTAAATCCTAGCTTCGCCCGTTGCACATACTCCTTTTTCCCATGCAAATGGCTGGGGCAACCCCTGACTGTAAGAAGGTCACTTCCGGTAACACAGCGAGCTCTACTTGAGTTAAGGGCCTTGAAGGAACTTTTTTATACAGTCGACTCAACTCGTAGTGAAGTCAGTTGTGATGATCTTCGGATGCATTGTGTTCTTTTCTCCTGGAACTGGCACCAATGTTGTTAAACCTCTATGAAAATTAGACAATTGTAATGACTTCAATACATCCATCGTCATGGTTGCAGTGAAGTGAGATTTCTCCCCGATGAAAGTAAGGCCTGAAAATTTTACTGGCTTACATTAACAGCTTACGAATTCAGTCATGAAGTTTGTCAAATTTTCTTGCTGCAAAATTAACTTTTTTTTGTTTAGAACTGAACAACCTGCACAATGATGTTATCATATTATAAATATACAACAATACACTTAATTTTGGGAAAAAGGTTAATTTCTACAATAATTAAATTCTCGGCTTCGACAAGTGTGGAAGATTGTGCAGTTCTACAGAAATTCCCGACTTGTGGCAAATTCCAGGCTAAAAACAAATTCATCAACAACAAAAAAAAAACACCTTCAAACAAAGGAACAGAATAGTGGCTTTAACTAACCATCAGTGCCATGGATGGGCAGATGCCTTCTGAGAAATCGTTCACATGTGAATTGCTTTTCGCAGTGCGGGCATCGGTAACTATGGCTGGTGGTGGAAAGGTGGTGCTCCAGGGCTTCTGGAGTGGTGTATTTGTTGCCACACTTAGTGCACTGAAAATGGCTGGAAAGGAAACGCAAATTGTATTTGAAATTTTTTTTATCCATACAATATTACTTTAAAATAAGAAGAACAACAAAAAAATTGCCCTGTCTGCAACATTTTGAAGTAAAAACTATTCCCATATCTTGGATAGAAGGCTAGTTTTTTTCCGAGAGGAGGGGGGGGGGCAACCACCCTGTGTTTTGATACAGCCCGTATTGTTCGAACACATGTTCAACGAAAACATTGAATCCCCGCGTTCATGGTTAAATCCCAACCAAGATCCTTTGTACCCCTATTTTGGTCCCAAACTTGCCAATCCAGGTGCTGCCCCCCCCCCCCCCCCTCGCCATAATAATTTTTACCATGCAATATTACCTTAAAATAATAACAACACAAAATGCCCTGTAAGAGGTGGAAAAAGCAAACATCCTGTGTGTAAGTTTTCATATACAGTACAGCCTGTATTCCCAAACACGTGTTCAACGAAAACACGGAATGGCCGCATTCATGACAAAGTCCCAACCAAAGTCCTTTTTTGTATGCCTATGATGTTCCCTGAAACACTTATTCCCTGCCACAAGCTAATTTTCTGGTCCCAAGGAATAGGCGATAGAAAAGATTGTCCAATCTAAAACTTGAGAATGAGATTACCAATTGTGGTGTTAGGCTGATGATTGTCTTACTGAAAAGCCTCTGTGGTCCAGAGGCAACGTGTCAGCCTCTCACTGAAGAAGTCATGGGTTCATACCCCGACAGGTTGGAAAAGTTTTCTTTAGTTTTTTTAACCGAGTTACCCCACCCCAAGGTAGATGGATCAACACCTAGTCCCATCAGAGACCGACGATTAAAAAGAAGTTCCTTGTGTAGAGTAGATCACAAAACTTTCATTCACCCTTGACAAAATTGCCTGAAAAATTTCTTGGGCCAAATGTTATGCAATATTATACAAAACATACAAAGTTACATAATATGATGACAATGCTGAGACATCCAGACAGTTGCCTTATTAGTTTGCATTTTAAATACTTATAAATAATATTAGTGAAACATGGTTACTATTCAGGATCTGTCTCTTTTTCTTATGACTCACACTGTCAGAATGCCGTTTGACGTGCGATTTTCCTTTCTGACTGTAGTCTAGTCAACTTTAGTTTTTAGAATACCAGGCCTGGATTAGCGAGTTTTTCTAACGTAAACAGACAGGAAATCTCTGTTCCCATCCTTCTCCTCTAAACAATTCCATCGAAATTTATTTCTCACGCCATTTTCTATAGATTTAATGTCTGAATTCCTATTAAAAAAGTCAAGAATTTCCGACATGATGAAAGTTTCACAAGTTAAAGGTAGAGATCTAGAATGATATGTAGTTGTTAACAAAGCAAAGTGCCAAATCGAACTGAGACTAAGACTGGAACAATGCCCTAATCTCAATCTCAAACGGAAGTTCCAACGCCGGAAAGCGAAATTTTTAATCTCGTTTCTTCCGACATTCCTGCCATTTGAATCGCAAATGTCAGAAAATATTTTTCTTCTTCGTTCGGTGGAAAAATGTCGGCAAATGATAAAATTGCCGGCATTCCACCCCAAGGCGGAGAAATGGAAGGTCTGAGATCACAACACCCTGTGCACGTTAAAGATCCTTTGGATGTTCACAGGGCAGTCCAGGGCGGGCAAAATTTAACAAAATCCTACAATAAAAACCCCCCTGAGATCACCTTAGTTGTGGATGTGGGTAAAATCAAATCAAATGAAAAAAACTTACCGAGGCCCCGACTTGACCCCTGGTTGGGGTAGAGGTTGTGAGAGTACTGATGGACTCCCAGATCGTACAGGGACGGGAAATACTTGTGGCATTTGTGGCACCGGTACGTCATTTCTGTCTCGTGGGTCTTCACGTGGTCCAGAAACAGGTCAAGGTCATGAAAGACCACACCGCATTTCTTCAACATGCATTTGTACACCTGAGGAATCGAGAGAGTAAAAAAGACTTTAGAGTCTATCAGATAAAGAACAACACTTACATCTAAGAGACGGTCAGTTCATCGTGGAATTCTTCGGCAAACGCTGAGTGGGCTTTCACTGAGTGGGCTTTCACTGAGTGGGCTTTCACTGAGTGGGCTTTCACTGAGTGGGCTGTCACTGAGTGGGCTTTCACTGTGTCACTGAGTGGGTTTTCAATGAGTTTCTCCTTCTAAATTTTAAATGATGATTTCACCGTCCTCCAGGATTGTATTGCGTGCTAGCACTTCATGTAACGGGGGATACAATTAGTCATTGCACTTGTAAAGTCATAATGATGAAATATATTTTATTTAATGATTGTTGGTGTTAGTGCAGCCAATGCTTAAACTCAAGGTGAAAGACTAAAGGCAGAGTTCAGAGAAAGGGAGAAGACGATATAAAAGAGACACTAAAGCCCAAAAAATTAACCTCCACGGAGGGAAACAGAAAATGTCAGGACAGGGTAGCCTGGAGAAAGATCATTTCCGGCCTCTAGACCCATATATATACTGGAAAGTAGAATGGGAACTGATAAAGAAAGAAAGTTAGTGCAGCGATCAACTGAAAATCAATGCGCTATTTATATCATTAGAAACGTTCTCTATGGCATGAAATGGCCACTTGGTTCCTACCTCTTTTTGTGCCCCATATTATCATTATCATCACTATCATTACTAGCAGAAAACCCTGTTCTCTGAACGGGTGGGTTGTGTGAACAATTTGTCACGGTGGTAGAACTGTTGTAGATCTAGAATGCAGTTGGCAAGAACAATGCGTTGATGCTGAGTCTACATTTGAATTTGACGAGAAAATGTATGCATGAAGGTCGTGAATATGCTCTTATTGATAGATTGTTACGAAGGGATCAATGGAGCAGGCAGTCAACTCTAGATCTAGACAATCTAGTAACACCAAGGCTCGATTAATAAATATAACAAGGTTATTTATTATACTCAGTCAACAATCAATCAATGAATGAAGCAAGCATAAATATATCATATAGAAGCTGGTATAACGAGACGTGGAATCTACCTCTACATTCTTGCCCTCCGTCCGTCGTCTCTTCTCAATCATGGATAACTGCCCTATTTATACTCAAAACCAAGACTCTTCCAGAATCGGAAATTTCCACAACATACTAGACCTTTGGACAGCATTCTCTCACTTTCCACTTATAAACGAATCGATACCAGGGCACACCAAAACCATTACACCACAAACTCACTAGGGTTTTACACATGCTAACATCAATTACGTCATAGGTTTTCCTTTACTACGGAAATCCCTTCAGAACTACAAGTAGCTATGCTACATAGGTATTCGATTATATTATTAGTAGCCTTCCATCTATTCCAATATTCCAGATATAGAAATTAAAACAGAACCAAGTAAGTAGAAAATATCTTTGATTTGAAACTGGGCGAACATTTCAATTAAAGCTAGAGATACGGATTTCTGGCGTGTGTAGATTAGAGAGACAACAACTCTTCGCTTATGCTTAACCAGTGGAAAAGCGGACGATGTACGAATCGGCTACTATTATTATTGACTTAAGGCCAAAGGGTGCTTGAGATGTTTAAGAAGAAATAGTTTAGGACTATCTTCTTCCTCCATTATGAGTCTAAGGTGCTCTTTTTATCCTTTTCTTGCAAAACTTTTATTTTAGCAAGAAAATAATGTGCTTGTGCAATATTGCAGGATCATTTTCATCTAAGTGCCAAATTTCACTTTTCTAGGTGTCATAGTATCTGTGAATAGATTTGGGAATTTTCAATGAAGCTGAATCAATAATCGATTATTATTATTATTATTAGTATTAACACACCATATGTTTTTGCAACGACATAAAATCATCTTTTTAACAGCCATATGGCTTGCGGTTGTATCTTTACTTTTCTTTACGTTTTTAATGATATAATTTTTTTACCTGTTCACTTTTGTGATCCACCAAATGGCTCTTCAGTTGGTAATACGTCTTAAACTTTGCAGGGCAGTACTGACATATGTAGGAGTTGTCAACAACAATTTTCATCATGGGACCTTCATTTTCTTTACTCTTATATTGAAGGGCATCGACAAACTTTTGTGCTGGTATTTCCTGAAATGATGATGATAATAATAATAATAAGGATAATTAATAATAATAAAATAAAACAACATATACATTTTTATTGTTGTTTAACATTGCCACTGATCAGATAAGTTTTGATTTGGAAGGTCAAACAATAATCATTTACATGTGCATGAAAAAGACAGAGAGACGGAAGGAGGCGAGAAAAAAGAGAAAACCATTAGAACAGACATATCGTCGGTGAAACTGTCTAAACATCTAAGTCTGAGTGACTAAATTTTTCAGCAAAAACGTAACACATCATCGAATAGGATTGCAAATGCTACGTTATGCTTCTTGGATTTCTTCAATAACTATTTTAGCCTTTAAAGTGAATTAAATTAAAAAATCACTACCCATACACCGAAAGGTAGAATGGGAACTTATAAAGAAAGAACGAAAAATAAAAATTAAAAAATCAGTTGTACACAAAATGGACGTACACAGTTAAGAGTACCACATTTTGAAAGATTTAAACAAGTAAGTCCACTCTGTTACTTACGAAGCAAGAGTTTTCGAGGCGGAAAGAAAAACGGATATCTGTATTTAGATCAAGTGAGTAACCGGAGGCTTGCCATTGGATCAAAGCCTCCAGTGTTTATAAAAACACAAAAGAAGAGTGTATTTGATTATATCCCATATATCACGGACTTATGTGTTTACATGGTTTTATGTGTAAACTTATGTACTAAATGTATATTTGTAACATGAGAAATGTAAATCAAAGAAAAATGTCTTCTTTGGACGATAAAGATCATTATTATTATTAAAATTATTATAGATAGTTTCACCTACGATATGCTTTTCCATGCAAGCTTAATAGGGAATGAAAGTAAAGGAAAGTAGACATACTCAGAAATGAGCGTATGGCAATTTTTTCTACCTAAACTGTTACATTTTTCATGCATACATTGATCACAAAAACAATACAAGAAATATTTACATCATCGTAAAGCTGAAAAATTCCTCTATCATAAGGTAAAAACAACATCTCTTTATCATCCTAAATAAAAATGTTACACCTGATTGAAAAAGGGTCAAAATAATGTGACACAGGGGTATGATTGGGTCCCCTCCTCTGTGAATGTAATGAGTTAAGTTCCCATACAACACACACTTCATTCAGTAATAAATGTATTCTAAGAACAGCCCAAGTGGTGTCGGTGACCGAGTGGTTAGGCTGCCGGACTGGGGATCATGAGTTCCTGAGTTCGAATCCTGGCAAAGCCAGGCCCGACGTTGTATCCCTTAAGTAAGACACTTAACACGGCCCAGGTACAAAAAAATGAGTACACGCACTAGCTTCGGAGTAAAAGCTTGCATCAGACTAGCATCTTGTTCAGGAGGTGATTATTATCACCTGCTCTGCTTCACGCTATAGAAACCGGGATACGCTCCGGCTCTGTGGGCCATATCGGGTTGAAGGAGCGTTACTTACTTTTTAAAGGCAAAATAGAGAACAGAAGAAAGAACAAGTTACCTTATTATCTATTTTGGGCTCTTCCTGAACAGTTACTTCAGGTGGTGAATCTGCGACGTCATCAGAAGGCGGTTCTTCAGGCTGATTTTCTTCGTCTAATTCGACTGGATCTGGCTGTTTGGGCAAAGTGTTGGAAATACCACACGGCCAAACCTACCCACAAAGAAATGACGGAATAAGAAATTTCAAACATTAGAAGAGTCTAATAATATTTAAAGGTTTCAATAAGTAAGTGGCGTCGATGGCTGAGTAGTTAGGCTGCCAGGCTTGGGAATCATAAATGACTGGGTTCCAATTCTAGCAAAGCTAGGCCCGACCTTGTGGTTCTTGGGAAGACACTAACCGTGCATTGACCGACTCGACCCAAGAGCAAATGGGTACAAGCACTAGCTTGGGAGTAGAAAAACCTGCATCAGAATAGCATCCTACTGTCCAGGAGGTGATTATTATCACCTGTTTCCCCGCTTCACGCTATAGAAACTGGGGTAAGCTCTGGCTCCACGGGCTGATGGACTCTCACCCCGATATCTCTGAGTTTCTGCCGTTAACTTAGACGTAGATTCCGGCACTCTGTCAGAGTTTGTCAGACTAACTTCGTAATTGACCAGAGAAGTGATGCGTTCTCTGTGATCCGATTCAACTCTGTTTTGGAACATTTTATCTGTATGTGTTACATTTGCTATACCATGTGCATGGGTGTGACCAACCTGTTTAAGAATGTACGATGTAGACCTGTCCTCCACTATGGGAGGTTTCTACATCATGAAGAAGACAAAGAAGAAGAAGAAGAAGAAGAGGACGAAGAAGAAGAAGAAGAAGAAAAAGAAGAAGAAGAAGAAGATAAAGAAGAAGAAGAAGAAGAAGAACGAAAAAAATAAAGTTTACCCTCAAATACACCCTTTTCAAAGTAAATAGACTTATAGACCCAAAGCCAAAAACAAACATACTAAATACAAACTTCAGCACATACCTAACTAGATCATATTCAGCTTACAAACTTCAGCACATACCTAACTAGACCATATTCAGCTTACAAACTTCAGCACATACCTAACTAGACCATATTCAGCTTACAAACTTCAGCACATACCTAACTAGACCATATTCAGCTTACAAACTTCAGCACATACCTAACTAGACCATATTCAGCTAACAAACTTCAGCACATACCTAACTAGACCATATTCAGCCAACAAACTAACTTCAGCACAGCACATACCTAACTAACTAGACCATATTCAGCTAACAAACTTCAGTACATACCTTATGGGTAGCCATGTGCTTCTTCACGTTAGACTTTTGAGCAAACGCCCTTCCACATACAATGCACTGAAAAGGTTTCTCTCCGTGTGAGCCCTAATGTGTTGCTGGAGGTCAAAATTCTTGGTGAAGGTTTTACTGCAGTACTCGCACTGTTGAGGGAAAATAAAAAAAAGCATGAAAATCCTTCACCAAAGATAATACACCAAATTGATAAAAAAAATCAAACCCAATAAACGGCATATCTTACGTTAAAATGTTTCGTTGGTCTATCGCACCAATAAAGCTGAAGAGTAGACAGGATTTTGTTTGTTTGTTTGCTTCATTAGTAATGCCCCATCACATCCACCATATGCAGCACCTTTCAACCACCCACACAACTATTAGTACCTATTATTACTGTGGATTACCATTCGTGAGTTGTGATGAATGATGATGTTCCTTGTCTCTTTGTTGAGTGCCACAAAAGTTATTGCTCCATGCCAAATTAATTCTATTCGCCTCAAGAGTGATGCCTTTCAAAGGTATACAACTGACTTTGCTAAGCACTGAGTGTTAATTGCCAATCTACCGGTGCTTCCACTAGATTGTTTTTATCTACGTTTGACATAGATAAAACAGTCGGGCTTCCTCACAACCGTAAGCAGTATTAAACTACGACACAAAACTTATGAGGGAAATGCCCGCAATCGATGTATCGGCCTTTGGTACAGAAAAATCTAGTAGCGGAGGTACCACCGATATATCGGCCATCGGCTCTCAAAGAGTTAAGGCACGTAGTTAGTTTGGTTGGCAGTGCACTCTTTTAACATGGCGAGGCAATGGGTGCTTACACTAAACTTGCAGGTTCAATTCTATTGGTGCCCAAAGATTTTTTTCCTTCTGTCTATTTCCTTTGCATTTGTCTCACCTGTCTTTGTTCCTGCGGGGCTTCAACATCTTCTTCTTCGATCTCTGATTTTCACTGACATTATGAGAGAATTTACGTAGCTCCTTTTCAGGTGCGGCTGGAGGGGCCATCTGAACTATTTGCACCTTTCGGTCAGGGGCTTCCGACTTCCGCCTGCTTTTCCGTAGGCTTTGATCATCCAAGATCTTCCTACAAGCCAGTGGAGGTTTGGAATAAGAGTTTTCCTTCTCTTAGACAGACTACCTACCATGGTTAACGAGCTTTGTCTACCTGGGGTGTCTATATTAGTCTTGCCTCTACCCTTCAATCTATCAAGCTTGGATGACCCTGCCAGGAGCTTAAGCTCCCGCTGGCATAGCTCTCCGGATTGCTGAGGCAAGCAAGCCATCACACCACAAAGGAATGGCTTCAATATAATTTCATGTTATTATGCATCATTTTCAACATGCTCCTTGCCTCATTCTTTGTCTTGTCGATTAGCACAGTGGCAAGAGGTTTACTCACACCCAGTATGATAAAAATCATAATAATAATAATAATAATGTTTAGATTTAGATAGCGCACTTTACATAGAAATGCTCTACGCGCTTTACAATGTCAATAATCCACAATTGAGTCAATGGAACAAGTTCACAAATATGTCTCTTGAGAAAATGTGTCTTAAACATTTTCTTATGATAGCTCAGGTGCTGTTCCATGTAATGATTTGAATACAGTGCATGCCATCTTAAATTCGATGCGTTTGTTAACTTGGAGCCAGTGAAAGGTTTTTAAAAACTGGCATGATGTGGCCTCTTGATTTCATTTTCGTGACAATACAGGTTCACTGATTTTGGCTTTTTTATTTGATGAGTTGGGATGATAACCGAATGGAGTGAACGGAGCAGCTCGTCGACATGTCAGAAATCATTCAATACAGCATTTAACATCATCAAGACATTTTGTGACTTGATATATCGTGGACGGTTGGTGGTTGATGCTTCTTTCCTTTCGTTCTTTCTTCTTGTTGTCTCCCCTTTTTTAATTCACTGTAAGATCACTGCTCATCAGGGACTGAATAAATTTCAATGAATCGAATCTCTTGATATAAATCTATCTATATCTTGTTTGAGCTACTTCAGTTTAGTCTTTTATTCTAAAAGTAAGAGGCAGTTCATTTTCCCACAAAGAATAGTTGCCAATCATTTCATAACCCCAAGAATTGTGTTTTATAAAACATATCTTTTAGCATTACATACAACCCCCCCCCCCCCCCCCCAAACGATCTTGAAATCTTGTCTTTTACCTTTATCCGTCCCCTCAAAGAAAAAACAACCAAGAAATGCACAAAAGCCTGACGTCAAGACAGCAAGAGCTTTCTGACAGGCAGTTTTACTGTCATGCAAGTGGCAACAGGTAATTCCAGATAAAAAAATTAAAAGTATGTATTCATCAAACTGATACCTGGGATATGAGTGTTGTCCTTCAAATGATCAAATGAACTCTTCTTTCGAGTCTTAATAAATATTAGAGGCTTTCATCCAACAAAAAGGCTCAAGTTATGCACATGATCTAAACGCAGTTTTACGGTTTTTTGTTTTTCCCCCCCCGTCTTGGAAACTGTAACCCTGTAACTCAAGGAATGGACCTACTTGTTTAAATCTTTTGAAAAGTTCAACTCAACCGTACAAGTCCATTTTGTGAAAAAACGATTATTTTTTTCCATTTACTACATTCTGAAGACTAAAATAGTTATAAGATTAAAAAATCAAAGAAGCATAACATGCAGTTTGCAGCACTATTCGATGTTCTATTAATTTTTTTGTTTTTCCTGAAAAATCATGTCACATGGACTTATGTGTTTAGACAGTTTCACACCAATATATAATTGTATGTATCTGAAACCACCAAAAACCTGATTTATACAAATAACATCATAACATATGTCATATTCGATCAAAACTGATCTTCGATCATAACCCTATACTAAATATCTTATTTAGAGTGCGAACCACGTAACTTACTCTTAACTTGGGTTTTGCTTTAGCTTCTTCGTCCTCCGACTCCCTGGCGGTGATAGAGTTATTATTTCTCACCGTCTTCCCCTTCCGCGTACTCAAAAGGCTTGCATTGGAGTTCTCTGCATTGAGGATTGTGATGAAATTCTGTGCTGACTTGCGTCCTGGAGGAATTCGTCAGAAAAAAGAGGTTAATTGGAGAGGAAAAACCAGACTGCAAATTGAATAGGGATTAATGTTACCTGCTTTAGTTTTGTTGGGCTGAGTTTATAAATGTAAATGAAACAGGGTTAACATTACCTGCTTCAGTCGACCTGAGCTTCAATTAAATGAAAAAGTGTTAAATTATCTGCTGTAGGACCTAAGCTTCAATCTAAATGAAAAAAAATGTTAACATTACCTGTTTTAACCTAAGCTTAATCTAAATGAAAAAAGGGTTAACATTAACTGTTTTAGTCAACCTAAGTTCGACTGAATCAAAAGGGTAAGCTTTAGTTGACCCAATTCAATCTAAATGAAAAAGGGGTTGAAATTACCTGGTCAACCTAATATTAAAAAAGTGTTAACATTAATTGCTTTAGTCGACCTAAGCTTCAATATAAACGAAAATGGGTTTGTCAAACCAATCTGCAATAAAAAACAACAAAATAAAAACAAACGGGTTAAGATTATCTGCTTTCCTTGCACTGATCATAAATATGAACAAATAAGGGGGGGGATTAACGTTACCTGCTTTAGTAGGACTGGGCTTGAATATCTGTTGCTGAAGGGTGGCTGCGCAGGCTGTAGGATAGGCGCTACAGAAATTGCGGCTGCCGCTGGAGGTGGCATCTGCTGGTTGATGGATGGCTGCTGGGCTGTCTGCTGTTGCTGATGCTGGATTTGCTGCTGCTGTTGTACTAGCTGTGGATTTTGCTGAACTGCTTTTTCGATGGTGGTCAACGTAATGTGCTGGGTGGGTTGGACTAGAAGTTGACCAGCGCCATTAGGCCCGGTGTTGAGGCCGTTTGGAGATGTGGCCAGGCTGCCGAGAGGGCTGAGAATGGTCACTGCATTGGAGTTATTGGGTTGGACTGGGCCGGCCACCTGTGGGAAATTAAGCAAATTTTTGATACAACAGGGAAAATTGATTCTTCGTTATTAAGAGAAACAATCTAATCTTTGTAATTTGAGAGAAATAATCTCCAAGTTATAAAAACCAAAAAACGTGCGAAAATATTTTAACTGTCGGGGCATCATTTAAAGAGGTAGTAGTAGAATGGGCTCGGAGTCAATATGTCTGCCCCTATACTGAATATTCTGACGTAATGCTCGTCCTAAAGAATCTCGGCGCTGATTATTTGTTATGTAACGTCTCTCCGTGTGTCTTGATCCTGTGCTAGAGGTTTCAAAGAAAGCAGGTCTATTTCTGTTTTTTTGGTTGTGTTAAATATTTGCATAAATATTTGCCCAAATATAAACACCTTCAGGGCCCAAATATTTGCATAACACCTTCATTGTATTTGCCAGTCCAGTGATCTAACATAGCTTTGCCAAGGAAAACTGGCTGTGTACCTTCTGAAAGAGTTATTTAAACAATATGCAAATGTTTTATAATGCAGTTACACCCCTAAGACAACTCAACAAACATATTGAAACACATCGTGTCATAAGCCTGGAAATTCTATGATCACATGGCAATGACGTATAGCATGTGCTTTGCAGATTGGCCCGAGCCCAGAATATTTTCCGGGCACATGGCGTATAGCATGTACAAACTGACCCAGAAAATCTCCGGGCACATTGCAGCGAAGGGGTTAATTGCTTGAAAATAAATAAAGCACCAACCCCCCCCCCCCCCCCAAATCTAAAAATAGGATTACATAATTTTAAGAGAAAGAAAGTACAAACCATTTGAATAGTGGAAGCGTTCAATGCTGACGGATCCAGATTGGCTAACGCCATTAACTCATCTGTGAAAATCATGTTCTGAGGAAGTTGGGAGATAGGTGAAGAGGGAACGCCTCCGATGGACAATGTTTGCTGAAATGACCACAAAGCATGTTATACTACAGACATGACAACCCAAGATATTTTGATCAGTTTCACAAGGACAGATTCTTAAAATGTAAAAAAAAAAAAAGTATAATGTATTCCTTTACTTAATATAAAGTAACGAGATGCCAGAGTGGTTTAAATGCATTAAACTGTGACCCAGAGGCACTGGGTTCAAGCCCCCATAAGCTTGATGATAGTCTACATTCTTTTCTCCTAAAGAAATTTGAATGCCTGGCGCGATACCAGTCGGTTTCTGCATGGATGGCACTAATTTTTAAATATCATTTTTACTTAATACATCTAAAAAAAGGATTAGTCTTTGAACCCTAATATTTGAATGGTAATAAATAACAATAGAAAAAAGACTTGCTATTCTGAAGTACAATACTGGGTGAAAGACACACATAAATGTAACTAGCATATTTTTTTCCTGGACTGCAATAACAGGCAAGGGATATTTTATATGCACAGAGTGTTGTGACCTGCACACGGACCTCCTTTTATCCCCAATCTCCGATAAGACTAGGTGTTGATCCACCTACCTGAACCAGGGGTTGGGGTTTACTCGAAAAAAATTGAGAACGTTTTTCAACCAGTCAGGCACAAACCCACAACCTTTTGGTTGAGAGGCTGACACCTTACTTTCGGACCTGTGAGTCCCCTCTGATTGAAAGGAAAGACATAAAAATCTTGTCACTACGTTATAAACGAAAAGTTCATGTTTACGAAATGGACAGTGAATGTGTTTTTTTTTAGCACTTACTGCATTGTTAGGCTGATTCAGAGATCTTGTTAGACATGGATGGGCTTGTAAAATTGAAGCATTCGTATTAAGCTGATTGAAGGAAAAAATAAAAAAGGCCACAAACGTTTTACAAGTTAAACCTTCAAGGCCCTTCATCAATTACAATCAACAATTATTCATTTGTTATTTACAAGCCAAACTCAAATATCTTACATTCACCTATTCAATTGCTTTTATTTATAACCTTGAACTTAACTCTTGTTCTCTTCATGACACATTTATCAAATAACTCATTACAGCAAATATATCGTCTGTAAAAAACCCAATTGTGCCTGCTCAGATATATATCAAACACAGCATCATCAATTAATTGTTTCCATATTCCAGAGATACACCAGTCAAAAAACGATAACGTTGACGTTTCAAACAATGTTAATTGTCTCCATATTCTAGAGATAGGCTAGAGAAAAACGGCAAAGTTGACATATCTACACTCACCGACGGCACGACTCCATTAACCTGTGTTTGAGTGAAAGACCGATTGATGTTCAGGGTGGGCGCAAAGACGCTGCAGCGGGGGCAATAGCCAATGTCTGTTGAGGCTGTAATTGCTGTTGGGGAGCCGGCTGGTGCGTAAGGCATGGGCTTTGTTTGTGATTGATAAACACCTGCAGGGATGTGAACTGCTTCTTACATTTCCCACACTGAAAGATGTCCTCTTCCTCATCTGTGGAGATAATTAGAATACAAATGTATGTGTATGTCATGTATACATTCACAAACAATGAAGAAGAAACTGCTTCAAAAGATCTGATCAAAGGGAGTCAATGTCAACCCTTTAACTATGAGGTTCAAGATTTCAAATTTAATTGTAAAAATAGAAACTGATGTTTTAAGAATCGTAATCCATGCAAATCCTTGATTGACAAATGATTACTAAACAGCATTTTGTGGTAATTTCAATCATCCGTTACATGAAAACGCATATTATTTATATTCTGTTTTACAATTGGTTTCAGTATTAAGAGTCTCAATGCAAGTAAAATCACCTGGCCTGTTGCCTTGAGAGCATGTCAAAGGATGAAATTCAAATACTTGTCAAATCTGTTCCCTCTGTGTGCACTTTAAATTCCACTATAGTTAAAGTCACAATGTCTTCCTTATCAATCCCTTTCACTATTTCGTCTTTCAACTTCCTACACACACATTGAAAATCAGTTCTTTTACTGTATTTTTAAATCAAGATAAATAAGTGAGACATCTACAGTGGGCACCACTTATAACAGCACCGTTTATAATTTAGGAAACCGGTTAAAACAGGACTATCGCCATCTCCCCTTTTGCTCTATTAAAATAAATCATAAGATCTTAACAGGGAATGGGAAAGGAAACACCGCTCATAACAGGACTCTGCCAATGTAGAAAGTACACCAGAGAAGCACAAAAGTGTGTATACTGTAGATCTCTGCCTAATAATTTCTAATATTTTTCCAATACCTGACTTCATCGTCTATCCCATGTAAAGTTCTTGCAAAAAGTAATAACACAATGAATATATATCAATGCCGTTGATACCTTCATGATAAGAAATGAACAGGCAGGGTTTAGGAAAGGAAGAAACTGCTCGGATTAAATTTTCACATTAAGAAACATTATATAGAGCAATGCAATGAATGGCAGAGACTGTATACAAACTTCATTGATTTTGAAAAGGCATTTAATAGCCTCCACCGAGAAAGCATTTAGAAAATTATAAGGAATTATGGAATACCCCAACATTTTGTTCAGTTCATTAAAAGTTTCTACAATGAATTCACATGTAAAATTGGAAGTAGCAGTCAAAATTTTAAAATCAAGACTGGTGTCAGACAAGGGTGCGTGATGTCAGCAACCATCTTCATTATTGCTATAGACAGGGTGATGAAGCAAACAACCAGTGATCAACACAGATGAATTAGATGGACTCTTTTCTCTTTGCTAGAGGATAGATTTTGCTGATGATTTGGTGCTATTGGCACACTCACATCATCACATGCAAGAGAAAACATCACAGCTAAGCTCTTTGGTCAACAGATTGGTTTAAAAATAAGCCTTACAAAATCTGAACTAATGGCATTAGATGATATACAAAATCCCTCTCCAATTCTCATCAATAACAATAGCACACAAACAACCAAAGAATTTACATTTTAGGCAGCGTTGTCACAAGTAGCGGAGGAGCTGACAAAGACATTAACACACGCCTAAACAAAGCAAGAAACTCCTTCAAAATGTATGGAAAACAAAAGAATACGATATTAAAACAAAACTAAAAATCTACCAAAGCTGTGTCCTATCAACTTTACTATATGGATCTGAATGCTGGAGGACGACGGACAGAGACATGAACAAGTTATCCTCATTCCACACCAAATATGTTTTGGCCAAACAAAATTTCAAACGAGACTCTTCTCCGAAAATGCAAAATAGATCACATGCAAGACATCCGTTCTAAAAGAAGATGGAGGTGGATAGCACATGTGTTTTAAGAAAAGAAGAAGGAGCATCACCAACCAAGACTGCCCTACATTGGACCCCTGAAGGAAAAAAAGGAGACGTGGAAGGCCATTTAAGACAACTTGGAGAAGAACAGCAGAGGATGAGATTAAAGACTGATGAAACGTGGAATTCCATAAAGACGCTTGCCATGGAAAGAGAGAGATGGAGACCATTCATTGCTTGTCCTACATGCCAACTGGCATAATGGGCAGTAAGTTAGTAGTGACTTCATCGAGACCCAATGCAGGTGTTTGGAGTGCACGACAGGCCTGAAAGGAAGGGGGAATGAGTGTGTCTTGAGTACATTATGATGGCTGTTCTACCATTCGCTAATATTGTATGATGAATGAGCCATTGAGTAAGCCTATCGTGCACCTTTGCAAACCGTTTTTATAACGGGAATCAGTTTTTATACATTTATACACTAACAGGACTATAACGTCTTCCCCATCCATACTGTTATAACTGGTTTCCACCGTAGGCCGACATGCAGAGGACAAACAGAAAACAACTATATGTCACCTTGACTTTCTTGAACTACTTGTGAATCAATCAATGATTGAACAGCCACAGCAGTTTGATTTTCAATTGCTTGCACTGTAAGAAGAGTTAAAAACAAATTATGAGCGAGATTCATCCTAATTTAAATCTTATAGTAGATTTAGAGTGGTGTAACGTCAAGTAGAGGTCATGTAAAGAAGGAATCTATTTGTGTCAATAAATTATCATGGCGTTTAAAAAACATATGAAAAGTAACCGATTTGTATTATAACTACATTTTGATTGGTTGATGTCGAGGAAGTTCCAGCTTTATAACATCAACATGGCTATTGTAATATCAACTTAGCTACATTTAACAGCAAAGCACACCCACTAAAATACATTTATAATACGATCACAACAGTTCAAATACTTGTTTGTTATTGTATGGAACAAACATTTATTTTCATTGAAATAAAAAAACCTTATAATGAACACATCAAATATAACTAACCAGCTACACTGCTGTTATAACCGTGTTGATGTTACATCACTCTAGAACTAACCAACATTTATTTAATTTATATTATGATAAAATTGATAGACCCTATTGGAATATAGTGGCGTCGGTGGCCGAGGCGGTTAGGCTGCCGGCCTGGTGATCATGAGGTCTCAGGTTCCAATCCTAGCAAAGTTAGTTCCAACGTTGTGTCCCTTGGGAAAGACACTTTCACGCATTTCCCCCATTCTACCCAGGTGCAAATGAGTACAAGCACAAGCTTGGGAGTAATAACCTGTGTTAGACAACAAGCATCCTGACCAGGAGGTGGTTATTATCACCTGTTCTGCTTCAGGCTATTGAAACTGGGACAAGCTCTGGCACTGTGGGCCGTGATGGTCTTGAAGGAATTTATAAATTTACACTGCTAATGTACTACACTCTACACTCACAATTTTCACCCAGGGTGAACAGTGAGTAGACAGTGAGTAAGCTAGAGGTTCTGCAAGAGATGAGAAACAATTGATTGTCAAGTGGAGAAGTAGATCTTGTCTACATCTAGATCTAGTCTAGAGCTTAAGTTTTTATGATCTACCAAGAGAAATAAAACATGCGTGGTCTTCAAATCGAAGTTTATTCCTTTTATTTTAGGGGAGGAGACTTGATCCAGAGTCAGTAGATCTAGATCTAGATCTAATATGACAAGTCAATAAAAGAATGTGCTGTAAATAATCTAAGACAAATGGCTAATTCAACTCTTATTAATTTAATTCTTTCTTTCACAATTTGTTCAATAAAGATAACTTTTATTACCATTAAAACAGTGCGGCTCACCGTTCACCGGTTGATAGCAGAGAGAAATGCACTGATTCGCATCTTGAGTTGCTCCAGTGCCAGATGGTTGTGATGACACTATTGACAGCCGTTCCATGAATTAACCAACGTCCCAGCAGACAAAAAGAGAAAGCTTTCTATCAATTGAGTTATAATGCCTCAGGTTTCAGACATTTACAGATGGAATGTGGTTTAAGAAAGCAAAAGCACTTCCAACATATTCTCTTACACAACAAAATGACAACATTAAGGGTTAAGATTAATCCGAGTTAGAAGTAGTTTTACACAATAGCCATTAAAACCGAAAGTATTCCGGATATTCAAAATGGCGCACAACCCTCCGATAAGACTTCGAAGTTCGAAGGACAGGAGACGATCCGATAAAATTATCGATACCAATATAACGAACACTTCGTAAGAGCAGGTTGCCAGTCCATATGATGTATCCTTCCTCGAAATTTGAGGACTAGAATAATATAACATAATATTTCAATCTCATTAATATGCATGGCCTGTAGACACACATTTATGTTCACGCACGCCCACACTGAGGTCTGCATCATTCATACACACACACACATACACATATATATATATATATATAAATATATATATTTATATATGCGGACTTTATGACCTATAGTTTTCATCCACTCAGAATAGACTCTCAAACTGCTGAACAGATAATGCTCAAATTTTAAAACCACTTTTGTGTATTACCTGTGCATGTTTTAGGCATATTTTTGAATTTGGAAAACATTTTCTTTCTTTAAACACTATTACATTGTGATTGCCACCGAACTCCACACTTTTCGGTAACCCACAAAGTCTGCGAAAAATCGTCCACTGTTAACCCATCCGTCCCATTATTCCCAGTGCACTGCCGAACAGATAACGCTCAACTTTTAAGCTAGATCTAGCTTAATTTTTTCTTTCTTTTCCTTTTTCAGCAGATCAATCTCTAGATCTCTTTAGCGCACATTAAAAAGTTTTTTCCGACTATGAAAATCCTCCTCTTAGATCTAGCTCTACATTTAGATCTAGATCTAGAGATAGATCCAGAGCTACTCTAGACCTACTAAATATTAGTTTGCCGAGGTTGGGCTCGGATTAGAATGATAACCTACTCATTGAGTGGGATGTCAGCTATTTTTATGCTAACAATTACATCGTCATGCTTTAATAACAACCTGCTCATTGGGCGGGGATTCAGCTTGTTTGTGCTATTTTTCGTTTTAATGAAATGATCCTATGTAGCATCGATACTTTTGGAAAACACCCAACACGAACTAGCGCAAAGAAAAGCCTCTTCTTCAGGCACAACACAATAAATTAATGAATTTCGCATTTAAATTTACAAACAACATTATATTTTAACGAGTTTTAAGCTGTTGATGTTTGCCTTCGTTTAATTTTTCATATCCTTTCTCTTGGCTGTCATTGTATTTCATAATATTTATGGACAAACTATCATCTCAAATTGGGTCACATTCTTGTAATAGTAAAAATGATTGTGATTTCTAAAATTTTACTTATTTCTTAAATTTTGATTTTACCTACATCTACAACAACGTAAATTTCGGGGCCTTTGGTCGGATATTTGATTATGTCCGGACTGCTTTGTCAACAGCCGAGGGATCTTTAACGTACACAGAGTGTTGTGATCTGCACACGGAATCTCCTTTTATCGTCCGTCTCCGATGTGACTAGGTGTTATCCACCTACCTGGACCAGGGTTAGTGGGGGTAGGTTTTACTTGAAGAAAAACTCCAGAAAACTTTCAAACTGCCGAGACTTGAACCCACGACCTTTTGGTCGAGTGGCCGACACCTTGCCTCTGAACTACCCAGTCCTCTCTATTGTTGGCGTCAAACGCGGCTGGCATGTCATAACCTGATATCTTTACTTCTAGTTTTGCCGTGTTTAATTTGGCTGGTAACCATTGGGGGGGGGGGGGGGGGGGGGGGAGGGCATCGAGTGTGTTGCAGTCTGGTCAAAATCTACTTTGGCTGGGGGAGACATACTCGTAGTCGCAACTATCGAGTTTGGGGCGAATTCTGCCGAGAACCGTGATAGCGTTTTCTAATTATTATATTTAACAAAGAATTGACCAAATGTTTTAATAAGGTCAGCAAAATTTTGTTTGGGTTTGTAATGAATTAGCCGTCTTCATCTTTGACTATACGTTGTTTAGAACTTAAGATCTTCACTGTCTTGAACATTCCACCGTCACTGTAATTTGATCTGATGACTGTGTTCATCAAATTGTCCAGTTCTGTGTTCCTTAGTTCACTGGTTTTCTTGCTTATTTCATGGATGACAGCGTTGTGTGCTCTTTCTTTATACTTGACTCCTGAGGCAACATAACTGTTGGGACTGGGTGAAAATTCAGGGCAGTTGTCTTTTGCTCTATTTTATCTGTGATAAATAAAACCAAAGAATATTTTAAACTTAACACTGAACCTTCAGTGTGGTGTTTGTTCCTACGGAGCTTTAATATTATTTCATATTATCGTTATTCATTAGCCTACTTTCAACATGTCCTTGCCTTACTGTTTGTCTTTGTAGCATTTGACAGCAAATTTCTCTTTGTCGGCCTATTACTACTGAAAAGGATCCCATCCAACTTACTACGCTGGTGATGTCATGTTTGAGAATCATTCTACCAATGACTGCAACCACATTGGTTTACACTGTTAAAAAAAGACTCGACTCGATTTCATTGATAAAATGAAAGAGAAAAAAACAGAATCGTCATGATGGAGTGAGCTACGAGAAAATTGTATTAGGCCCTACAATTACAGGAGGGTAGGCCTACTGTCAGATGTGATGTCAGTTTTTTTATGTGTGTATGTGTGTGTGTGTGTATAAAAGAGAGAGAGAGAGAGAGAGAGAGAGAGAGAGAGAGAGAGAGAGAGAGAGAGAGGGAGAGAGAGGGGGAGAAAGATAGATAGATATATAGATAGATAGAGAGAGAGGGAGGAAGGGAGGGAGGGTGAGTGAAAGTGAGAGAGAGGGAGGGGGAGGAAGGGTGAGAGAGAGGAAGGAGGAATGGAGGTTGAGAGAAGAGTAAGAGAGAGAGAGGGAAGGGGGAAGGGATGGAAGGAGGGAAAGAGAGAGGGAGGTAGGGGGAGGGAAGGTGATTGAGAGAGAGAGGAAGGGAGGGAGGGAGGGTGACTGACAGAGTGAGAGAGAGACAGGGAGGGAGGGTGACTGACAGAGTGAGAGAGACAGGGAGGGAGGGAGAGAGGGAAGGGGAGGGTTGCTGACAGAGAGAGAGAGAGGGGGAGGAAGAGAGGGAGGGAGAGAGGGTGGGAGGGAAGGAAGGAGGGTGGGGAGAGAGAGAGAGAGAGAGAGAGAGAGAGAGAGAGAGAGAGAGAGAGAGAGAGAGAGGGGGAGAGGGGGAGGGGGAGGGGAGGGGGAGAGGGGGAGGGAGAGAGAGAGAGAGAGAGAGAGAGAGAGAGAGAGAGAGAGAGAGAGAGAGAGAGAGAGAGAGAGAGAGAGAGAGAGAGAGAGAGAGAGAGAGAGAGAGAGAGAGAGAGAGAGAGAGAGAGAGAGAGAGTGTGTGTGTGGGAGAGAGAACGACTTCGCCTTTACAATGATGATAGGATAGTAATACCAAAGACAGATTTTAAGGGGACATGACTCAGGCGCTTATACCCATGGGGAAAACCGAGCGATTCCTGCCCCGCGCAGGAAATCGAGATTAGACAGCGAATGAATTAATAGTCACTGACCTTTAGTCATCAGAGCAAGGTACTTGTGAAGACGAAGAGAGATCGCAGTGTCTGGTTTTAGCATAGAAGATGACGTCAGAAACATGAAGAAAGAAAGAAAGAAAGGAACTATGTATCGCTGGTAAAGAGCAATAATGAATGCTGTATTCTCCAAATTTGGAAGTTTTGAGAAAAATGGCTTTCAATGTTTCTCAAACTCTCAACTTTATTGAATTACAACGACAGGGTTATACCTGTCAAAAATCGGTAGACTTAATCGTATTCAATTTGCGAGGCATAAATAATTTCGATACAAAAGATTCTGCTTCCATCATTACACAGGTTATCCAACTTTCATCCAAATTGGAGATACGACAATTTTTGTCTTTACCACCGGTATGGCAATCCTATGAAGGGCTAGGTTAGGATGTGAAATTACGAAGAAAATGGAAATAATGTTCAAGTAGGCCTACTTTCAAAATCACTCATACCATCATCACCATCATCATTATCATCATCACCGTCAGCATCATCATCATCATCATTATCATCATCCTCATCACCATCATCATCATCCTTATCATCGTCATCCCCATCATTACCATCATCACAATCATCATCATCATCATCATCACCGTCATCATCATCACCATCATCAACATCATCATCACACATCATCATCATCATCATCATCATCATCACCATCATCATCATCACCATCATCATCACCACCATCATCATCATCATCATCATCATCATCATTACCATCACCATCATGTATCCATGATGGTAATGGATTCACAATAGTTTCTTCGACTTAAATGCGTTGTGAGCTAGGTGTTGGGTCTGGGGGATCAGCTTCCCGTCCCCCCGTTATGCTGTGTTTCTCCATCTCTGTGTCTGTCTTCCTTCTTCATTGTCTCCTGCGTGTTATCTTGTAGAATAACTTTGAAAACGATCTTTCGCTTTCATTGATTTAGTACTTACAACTTCCAAAAAAAAAAAAACAACAAAAACCCCCAAAAAAACAACAACCCCAAAACAATACAGTAAGAACCATTATGCTCAAGAGTTGGGCGTAGGTAGACTGGACTAGAGTGCTGGTGTGTCTAGGCATACGGCATAATGTGGTAGTCAGCCATTGCTTTGCACGCCGCCTTTACTTTCAGTGTTTGAATAAACCTAGCTACCCATTTCGCTGCCAATAAACAGTGCCCAGAAATAGAAAGCATGACCGCAACCCGAGACTCGAAATACATGCACAGCAACATACACGATGTCTGTGAAAAGAAGAAAGGCACACAGTAAAAAGTAAGTTCCTTCAAGGCCTTAAGGCCTTTAGAGCTGGAGCTTATCCCGGTTTCTATAGCATAAAGCGGAACAAGTGACAATAATCACTTCCTGCCAGGACGCTAGTCTGGCGCAGGTTGTTACTTCCAAGCTAGTGCTTGTACCCATTTGCATCTAGGTAGAGTGAGGGAAATGCGTGGTAAATGTCTTTCCCAAGGGACACAACGTCGGACCTGGCTTTGCTAGGAATCGAACTCAGGACCTCATGATCCCCATTCCGCAGCCTAACCGCTCGGCCACCGACGCCACCCGAAGTGTACTACAGAGATGTTGTATAAAAGCAAAGGATGGGTCAGTTTTGATTGACATAGATGAAGTCTCAGAACAAAGATCTGGATATGCTGAGGAGCTTTGTTTTTTACGCCGAGAAACCTGAACAAAACCAAAAATACGAAAGATTTGG
>JAXRKP010001087.1:165000-168745 GCA_037039925.1 Doris montereyensis | reverse complement strand
TACATAGTGGATCACGTAGATAAGCATATCATCCTTACATATATCCAACATGGATTTAGACAAAAAACGAAGCTGTGAAACTCAACTTATTACAACAATAGATGATTTCAATAATTCCCTAAATCAAAGACGCCAATTAGATCTATTCTCTTAGATTTCTCAAAGGCTTTTGACAAAGTAAAAATTAAATTTGACTAATAAAAATTGGATGGGTATGATATTAACAATTCTTTTCTTGAATGGATCAAATTGTTTCTTTTGAAGCGCACTCAAAAGGTAATTGTTAAAGGTATTAAATCTAATCCCAAACCAGTGTGTTCAGGTGTTTGCCAGGGAACTGCCTTAAGTCCTCTATTTTTCTTAATATATATTAACGATATTGACCAAAGTCTCTCACCAGGTGCCAAACCATGACCTTTTGCTGACGATATTCTATCGTATAGAAAAATAAATAACATGGAGGATTGCAAAATATTACAAAATGACCTAAACACACTGCAAGAATGGGAGACAATGCAGTTCCATCCAGATAAATGTCAGGTGCTAAAATAAGCACAAAAAAAGTAAAGAATAGTCAACTCAAATCATTACATACATAACCAAAAACTAAAAATAACCAACAGTGAAAAATACACAGGAGTTACAATAGACACTAAATTGCAATGGAAAGAACAACATAGAGCACTATGCAGAAAAGCAATCGGCCTTTTGGCTTTCCGTAGAAGAAACTTTTATAATTGTCCTCAAAATGTAAAAGAGAAGTGCTTCAAGGCTTTAGTAAAAACCAGTCCTAGATAATACACACCTACATACAAGAAATTGAGAAAGTACAAAAAAATGCAGTCCGCTTTGTAACTAATAATTATGCATATACCAAAAGAAATACCAAAAAGCAACATGAACCAATTACAATGGATACCTTTAGAAGAACATAGAGCCAGAATTAAAATGAATATTTTCTTTACGGCTATAAATGGCCAACTATTTATTCCATTAGCTCAGTTTAAACTTAACTCAAGAGCAACCAGATCAGACTGTCAAACATACATGATTCCATCTTCACACATTGATTGTCACCTCCAGTCATTTTACACTAGTACAGTAAAGTTGTGGAATGGGCTGCCAACGTAAATAAAACTCAGCAGTAGTACCGAAGACTTTAAAAACAGAATTAAACTCATCACTTTAAAGCCAAAATTGGATTAATATTTTGGGTTAAATCAAAATACATGTATGCGCGCTGACAATAATACTCAAGAATTGAGAAGAAGGAGAAGAAGAAAAAGAAAGATAACAATGGGAAGAAAGCAAAACAATCTACGTTTGAATCAGTAATATTCCAAACACGAGTGGATCTAGATGTAGATCCATTTGGACCCCTGTCACTACTGGAAATAGGTAGTCAGATCACACTTCTTTGTGTTTCCTTTGTGTCTTATCAGTTTGCTCATCGTACTGATTATAGATCTAGCACATTCTGCCTTCTGTGTCAAACTGCAATCTCTTTGAAGCGATATAAAGGGATGTTTCCCATCCCTATATTTTCCATATTTCTCGGTTTCCTTCGGTAGGATTGATTATAACATCCTCATTTAAAAATGTACCAAACTAAAACTGTTTTTAAAAAAATTATTCAGCTTATGCTTATAAGATCAGAAACAAAGTGTTTCTGTAAAGAACATTACATCTACTAAAACTACACTGTCGTTCGAAGCAACCCACGTATATATTAATAGCCTTCCTTCTGTTTTGATTAAGCGATCAAAGATCTAGATCTTTCTTATTATTTTGTGCCGGTTATACCCATATTTACAGCGGTGGACAAAGAAGAAAAAAATAAGTGAAACCTGTCATGTCATAAACCAGATAGAATCATATTTTTTCAGATATTGGGGGAGTTAGATGCTTAAAGGGGGCGGGGGGGGGGGGAGAGGACGCGTTCTGAATATGTCTTTTTAAAATATTTGATATAAACAACTTTAACCACTACCATTTTACTCGGCATATGGTTGCCACGGGAACGCCACCATCATCTTGGATTTTCATTGCCAAAATAACCTACAATTTCATTTCACATAGGCTTTTTAGTTTTGGACAAACTGGGTTATACCTTTGCACACATGTTATTCGGTTCAATATCTCGCCACACTCAGTAGCTTTTTTATGATAAATTAAACGGTTTTGAGTTTATGAATGTATTGAAAATGCGTATAGCAACCTTTTCAACGTTTGGCAAATTTAATGACAGAAAAAATTTTTTTGCCAAAATTTTAAGATATATCAAAAAATTGCTACCGGGCGAAATTTTTTATTGCGTCATAGCTGCTATATACTATAATTGGGGACAATCAGATAAGAAATTTAAAAAAGTAGATCGCACTTTATAATTTTTTCCCGTTATTGGAAATGTTTTCGCATATAAACCTATAAAAGAATAATATAATACTTTGAAACATCATACGATCTTGATAGGCTATCAAATGCTTCATGTCGACTCTATTTCAATGTCAGGATATCATTTTTTCTAAAAACGCGTCTTCGGAATGTTTCCCGCAATTTTCGGCCGATCTTAGCTAATATTTAAATAATTCATCAAAAGTACATTTGTCGGATAGAGTACTTTGTGGTGATTAAAATGAGTACCAACTTGTTATGATTAAGACACAATTTCTGGCTTTTATGGTACAGCCGATGTGTTGAAAGTTAGGCCGGTATTGTTTCTAAAAAAAATCATTTAAAATGAAAGAACTGATACAGAGCCTTTGTTATGGTATCAATGTGAACTGTTTCATCTAGTAGTGCAATAAACGAGATTTGTCCGATTTGTCCTTATCCTTACATATATCCAACATGGATTTAGACAAAACCGAAGCTGTGAAACTCAACTTATTACAACAAGAAATGATTTAATTAATTCCCTAAATCTGTTTGTACTGCAGATTCTTGCCTCACGGAAAAAAATATCTTGTATCAAGGCATACGCTATGCTAGTATTTCAACGCGACATCATTTCACACGCTACCTTGAATTCTGATCATACATCTGATTTTAGGACTGTGTTTGATGAAACAACTTATCGGATGAGTTTTTATTCCAACTCTTTGCTACCAGTGCCCAAAACAATATGGACTCTCAATAAATCACAACAAAGCGAAATCACAGCTGGCGAAACGAAATGTCTCAGAAAGACATTGAACATCACAAGAAGAAATTAAAACGTTATGTTACAGGTGGATATCCAACAAGGCATGCAATATACTGAGAAATGAAAAATTAAATAGTTTGGACACGTCGTGAGAATGGGGCCAAAATAGCCAACCTCAAATGCTTACAACATTAAATTTGACGGACTCAAGGCAAGAGGAATACCAAAGAAAAGATGGATTTACGAAGCCAGAGAGACCCTCCACAAGAAAAGATGGATTTACGAAGCCAGAGAGACCCTTCACAAGAAAAGATGGATTTACAATGCCAGAGAGACCCTCCACAAGAAAAGATGGATTTACGAAGCCAGAGAGATCATCCACAAGAAAAGATGGATTTACAAAGCTAGAGAGACCCTCCACAAGAAAAGCTTTGTCGATCCAAAAGGCAACGCACCTGGCCCATGTCTGACAATTGCATCTCATCTCGACACTTTGCAGTATAAGTGAACAGAAGAAGTAAAATGAAAGGTAAAGTATGTTTGAATTTGACCTGATGATGACGCAGCCGAACGCAAAGCTGCTGTTGACAATCGAATATT
>JAXRKP010001087.1:145000-160000 GCA_037039925.1 Doris montereyensis | reverse complement strand
TGTTGTGTTTCTAGTCTGTCAGCGTAAATCTTTGGTGTTGTGTTTCTAGTCTGTGTGCGTAAATCTTTGGTGTTGTGTTTCTAGGCCGTCAGCGTAAATCTTTGGTGTTATGTTTCTGGTCTGTCAGCGTAAATCTTTGGTGTTGTGTTTCTAGTTTATGTGTGTACACATTTGGTGTTGTACAAGCAAATAACAAAATAAATCCCAATTGTGTGCAAATAAACATTTATTGTTTTAATATGGCGTGACGTTGTTCTTCATTGGTGTGTGCAGACATTCAATCAACTGTGCGCACTAGCTGAGAGGGAACATTGCTCACGCCCTTCCTGGGGTCAAGCACATCTATGTGTGTGTGTGTGTGTGTGTGTGTGTGTGTGTGTGTGTCTGTATGACCAATATGAATGATTGGCTTTTACTTATGGTTGTGTGCACAAGCCTGTCAACGTCACAACAATGCATGAAACGAAAGGCCAAAACAAGGTGAGAAGTGTGATGGAAAAAATATAACAATTGAATGGAAACAAGTGTTCTGTGATCTGTCTGCATCTTTTTTGTTTTTGTAGTTTTTTAAAAGTATTGTTTTTCCTCGCTAAGAGTTGTCTATTCCTATATTATTTGTATTTTTGAGTTTTGTAAACTTTCTTTCTTTCTTTATCAGTTCCCATTTTACCTTTCGGTGTATGAGTTCAGATGTCCGAAATGATCTTTCTCCAGGCATTTTTTGTTTCCTTCCAAAAACGTTAAATTGTATGCTTCAATGCCTCTTTTATATTTTCTTCCCATTTTCTCCGAGGTCTGCCTTTTTGGTCTTTTACCTTGGGCTTTAGCACTGTATACTGATTTAGCTATTCTATTGTCATTCATTCTGTTTACATGCCCAAACCATCTCAATAATTATTGATTTGTTTCTATCTTAGTTTTTATGCCACCTGCTTTGGTTTGATTTCTTATTGTTGTATTTCTGGTTTTGTCTCTTTTAGGTTTCCCTACTACTCTTCTTAGATATTTCATTTCGGCTGCCTGTACTCTACTGTATTTCTATTGTCTAAGGTCCAGGTTTCGCTGCCATAGAGGAGAGTAGGACAATAAACTGTATTGTATACTGCCATTTTGGTTTTTGTTGACAATTTTTGCTTACCTACAAACGCCTTTCCTAGATGGTTATATATTGCACTTGCCTTTTTGATTCTCTGGCTGATTTCTTCTCGTAGTTTTCCCTCTGAGTTAATCATTACTCCTAAGTAATTGTAGCTTTGAACTTGTTCTAAATTGTCCCTGCCTAATTTAAGATTTTGCGTTTTAGCTTCCCTAGTTACTAGAATTTTTTTTGGGTTTTCCTTGCATTTACTCTCATTCCTCTTTTATTTAATTCATTATTCATTATGTTGATATTTGACTGGAGGTCCCTTTCTGATTTTCCAAACAGAACTAAATAATCATCAGCAAATGAAAGCATTGATACATTTACTGGTTTGAGCTTCCACATACCTACATTCATTTTCTTCATATTTAAGGATGCCTTTGCAACTGAATCTATAAATGGGATAAACAAAAGAGGACTTAGGATACAACCCTGTCTTACTCCTATATCTACATCAAATTCTTCAAATACATTTCCAGCTACTCTCACTGCACATGTTGGTTTATTTAAAAAAACTTTTAATGGCATTTATCTAATTTTGCTCTACGTTGTGTTCTTTTAAGAAATGCCATAGTTCGTCTCTCCTCACAGTGTCAAATGACTTTTCTAGTCAATAAAACACAGGTGCAAGTCAATGTTTCTCTCAAGGAATTTTTCTATTATTTGTCTAATTGTAAATATGTGGTCTTGTACACTTCTTCCTGGTCTAAATCCACTCTGATGCTCTTCAATCTGATCCTCTACTCTTTTCCTTAGTTTCATTTCCAGAATCATGGCATACATTTTTCTTGATACGCTAAGTAGTGATATTCCTCTATAGTTTGAGCATTCCATGGTTGATCCTTTCCTATGTATTGGTACTACCGTTCCCTTTTTTCCGTCGTCAGCCACCTATTTTGACTTCCATGCTTGTTGATATATTGCATGTAGTAGTTTGTCTGCTTCTCTCCCTTGGTTTTTAAATCATCTCTGGATAAACTTGATCTGCTCCTGTGGCTTTTCCTAATTTCACTTTTCTTATAGCTGTTTGAAGTTCTTCCATGGATATATCTACATCTTCAGTTGTCTCATCTCGACTACTTGTTACTCTTAATAATTGATCTGTGCTCTTTTGTCATATGTTTGGGAGGGATTATGTAATTGTTGAAAATACTTCTCAACGTTTCCATGATTTCGCTGTCTTCTTTCATTATTTCTCCTTTGGCGTTCTTAATTTGTCGTATTGGCATGCATTGGTCTTTCTCATGCTCTTCATTGCTCCCAAGAACAGTTTTTGATTTCCTTGATATCTTTCTTGAAGGCTTTGTCCAAACTCTTCCCACTGTTCCTGTTTTTGCTTTCCTAACTTCCTCTTTTGACGATATTTCTTTTACTCACGTAATCTATCCTATCCTCTGGTCTCTTTGTTTGCAAGTATTTCTTCCAGGCATCCTTCTTTTCTTTGATCTTAGTCTTGACATTATCATTCCACCATGCTGTTCTTTTCCTATCTCCTTTAATTTGTTTCCTACCACAGACCTCCTCAATACAACTGAGGAGTGTTTCTTTATATATTTGTCACTTTTCTTTTGTATTGTGCTTTCTTCAGATCCATCTGCCTTTCACTGATAGATCATTTTATCCTAGATTGGTATACCTGCTGTAGTACTGGTTTATTTAGTTCCTCTATTTTGAGTTTAGTACCTATCTTCTCTTTCTTTTTCTGTTTGTTTTCTTCAGTTAATAATCTCATTTTGCCTATTACTAGGTGATGATCACTAAATTGTTCAGCTCCTCTGCGTACTCTAGCATCCAATATTTTGTAAACAAGGGAGCTGCTAACTATTATGTAGTCTATCATTGACTTTTCACACCTGTCTTCATTTACCTTTGTTTATTTGTGGATAATTTTATGAGGAAAAGGTACTAGCTTTTTGCATGTTATTCTTTAGGCAAAAATCTATTAGTCTCTCTCCATTTGGAAAAGCTGTTGTCTCTCCTTCTTTACCTATTACTCCTCCTGATGTTGCTACTTTGTTGCCTACTCTAGCGTTTAAATCTCATAAAAGCATTAGTTCCTGTTTGTGTTTAAGATTGTGTGCAGCTATTTGTAAATCGTTTTCGAAGATATCTTTTCTTCTTTAGTTGTGTCTTCGTTTGATCCATAACCTATGAATAATTTAATTTCTCGTCCTTGCAGTTTAATATTTACCTCTAATAGTCCTGGGTTTATAAATTTCCAGCTTTCTAGTACCTTTTCATGCCTTTTATGCACTAGGAGGCCTACTCCTGCCCTAGTTCTATCTTTTGACATCTACTCATGAGAAAATTAAATATGAATTGGTCCTACATTTTCTATTCCTTGTCCTTTTTTTTTTTCTGTAGTCTACTTTGAATTGCTTGTCTATTTTCCTTTGACAATGTCTACTTTGAATTGTTCCATTTCTTCAATCTAATTCTAACTCTTTCCATTTAGTGCCCTAACATTCCATTTCTTCAACTAATTCTAACTCTTTTCCATTTAGTGCCCTAACATTCCATGTCCCAAAATCACAGTCCGTGTTCGTTTGAATGTTCGTCGTTGAAAGATCAAGCCGGTTATATGACATTTATTTCTCTGAATCAGTCTTGTTTTGGATAAGCAGGGGATTAGCCCACTGTACCCTAGGTAGATGGTGGAGCTGTCACCCTGATGCCCCCTACCAGGCCTTGTTATTGTCTGTCAGGGTTAACTCCCTTAGCCTTTAGTCATTCAAGACCAGCCTGCAAGGCATCAGGTTATTATTTTTTGTCTTTGGTCGGTCAAGACCAGCCTACAAGGCAGCAGGTTGTTTCTGTCAGGGTTAACTCCTTTAGCCTTTGGTCGGCCGAGACCCGCCTTCAAGGCAGCAGGAGACTCGTGGAGGCGGATCATCTACTCCCCGTACAAATGCTTACCTGTCCACTCCCCTCGTTTTGTAAAGTATTTACTGCTTTTGCCATTGTCATTATTTTTTCTTCTTCTCAAAATGACAGAGCAGATAATTTTACAATGAGGTCATGGTTAAAATCATCTCAACGTTACCCTCTGATATTTGAAAATAACTGAGACTGAATGTGGAAACCCCGCCGTATGAGATTGCAGTCTTAGCATTGTAAAAATGTATTCATTAGATTGGGCTTGGGACGTTTGAACTCGAGAGAGCTTTTCAAACGGCAACCGTCGTCGCTTAAATGCTCAGTTGGCTCAAGGTCAGTTACGGATACCTGCGGCACAATTCTGTTTCGATTGAGGAAATCCCATAGTTACCGTGGCCCTCCTTTCCAAGTCACAGTTCGATTAGCTTTCGGGGATAGGTGTACTGTTGGTGGCATGGCGATGGAACCCTGCCAGTGTTGGGCTGGCCTTCCATTTGTCTTGCGACCGTTGTGGTGGGACGGGAGGAATGCACGGCCCAAAGAGCCTTGATAACCTTTAAGTCATGAACCTCATGGCAAAATACTCTGTATGTTCCACTCATGAACCTCATGACAAAATACACTGTATGTTCCACTCATGAACCTCATGGCAAATACACTGTAAGTTCCACTCATGAACCTCATGACAAAATACACTGTAAGTTCCACTGAACCTCATGGCAAAATACACTGTAAGTTCCATTCAGAACCTCATGGCAAAATACACTGTAAGTTCCACTCATGAACCTCATGACAAAATACACTGTATGTTTCACTCATGAACCTCATGAAAAATACCCATTCATGAACCTCGTGACAAATACACTGTATGTTCCATTTCATGAACCTCATGACACAACACATTGTACGTTCCATTCATAAACCTTATGACAAAATACACTGTATGTTCCATTCATGAACCTCATGACAAAATACATTCATAAACCTCACGGCACAATACACTGTACGTTCCATTCATAAACCTTATGGCACAATACACTGTATGTTCCATTCATGAACCTCATGACAAAATACACTGTATGTTCCAGTCATGAAACCTCATGAATCTCATGACAAAATACACTGTATGTTCCATTCATAAACCTCATGGCAAAATACACTGTACGTTCCAGTCATGAACCTCATGACAAATACACTGTATGTTCCATTCATGAACCTCATGACAAAATACACTGTGCGTTCCATTCATGAACCTCATGACAAAATGGCACTATCCTCCAAAATACACTCAATAACCAGTGGTCTGAGCGGGTCGAACTAGTTTACCTGTGATCAGCATCAATGAATCGAATCTCAAATATTTCACTTCTCATGACAAAATAATTGTTTTTGTCATTGTCCCATTTTCATGACAAAATCTTTTGCCTTCTCCTTATTCCATTCAAGACAAATACACTGTACGTTCCACTCATGAACCTCATGACAAAATACACTGTACGTTCCACTCATAAACCTCATGACAAAATACACTGTATGTTCCACTCATGAACCTCATGACACAATACAGTATTCCATTCATGAACCCTCAAAATACACTGTACGGCCTTGCTACACTGAAGGTTTGGGTCGAACCACTGTAGTTTACTCAGTGAACCTCATGGCAAATACACTGTATCGTTCCATTCATGGATTGTTTGTCATTGTCAAAATACACTGTATGTTCCTTCATCCTCATGAAAATACACTGTATGTTCCATTCATAAACCTCATGCAAAATACAACGTTCCATTCAGAACCTCATGACAAATACACTGGTACATGGATGACAAATACACTGTATTTAGTCATGAACCTCATGACTATCCCTCCTCAATAACAACTGTTCCTGTGATCATGAACATCAATGAATCGTCAAATATTTCACTTCGTATTGTTTTTGTCACAATGTCCCATTTTCTTCTTGCTGGTAATCATTAGTTTTTATTCGTAAGATAATGGTACGGATAATTGTCTGAGCGGGTTTTACCAGTGATAATGCAAAGCAGCTTTAAATGTGCAGCTGATGTAAAATATGCGGAATATTAAACTTTTCTTTGATCCCAAAGCTGTGTATAGTCTATTGTAATGACTCAAAAACAAAGATTGAACTAGAGGTTGTTACCTGTCCAACTTGAGAATTGTCCACACCTTTGGACATTGAATGGAAAGTTTGTCCACACCTTTGGATAATGTTGAATAGATTGAGGAACAACGTCATTTTTTGCTGGTGAATAATTACCTTCCACACCTTTGGATATTGAATGGAGGTTGAAAAGTCCAAATGATTCCAGAATTTGAAGATTGAATTTACCTGTCCACACCTTTGGGCACTAGAATATTAAACTTTTGGCCATTGAATGGAACAAGTCTATTGTCCAAAGAATGTGACAAAACACCATTGAATGGAGGTGTTACCTGTCCACACCTTTGGACATTGAATGGAAGAAGTTACCTGTCCACACCTTTGGACATTGAATGGAGGTTGAAGTTACCTGTCCACACCTTTGGCCATTGAATGGAGGTTGGAAGTTACCTGTCCACACCTTTGGACATTGAATGGAGGTTGAAGTTACCTGTCCACACCTTTGGCCATTGAATGGAGGTGAAGTTACCTTTCCACACCTTTGGCCATTGAATGGAGGGTGAAGCTACCTGTCCACACCTTTGGCCATTGAATGGAGGGGGTAGCTTACCATATCACATTTCATTGGATTTGAAATTTTGTAATGTTCGATGCATATCAAACTTTGGCATTGAATGTTGTCAGTGTTTCCTTATTTTTCTTGTCCATTTAAACCAAAATGTTCGACCTTTTGAGGGACTTAAATGGAGTGCCGATTGGGTATCATAAAGAGTTGACGGTCTTGCTGCTTTTCAGTCTTGTCTTACAACGGGTTTCAGCTAAAGTCTTAATTCGAGGGAAAAAATTTGGTATCATGATGCGGTCTTGCTGAGCAAAGAACTATACTAAGAGAAGGAAAGAAAGGGATGTGAAACTGCTGTAATCCTATAGTGAAGTTATTATTTTAGTCTTGTGACATATATTTTATCCGCCGTTTATCTTGGCATATTATTTTTCGTCAAAGCAAAGCTTTTATGTTAAGACAGACGTTTATATGGATTTGATTTTCCTTTTTCATGGCTACAAAAATATCAATGTTCTTATAAGCATCATCGCCGTTTTTTAAAAATATTCTGTTACGTTTATTGCTGTGCTTTTCGATTTTACCATAAAATAATCTCCAGTTTTGTTGATATGATAAAGGAAACAAGAACAAAGAAAAACCAAGGAAGAAACAATTCAATGTCCTTTAACTTTTACCAAGAAAAAGAAAAGAAGGAATTTCATGAAATTGGTTTCAGAAATTTGCATCATTTCGTCGCCTTTTACGGTCTTTTTACGTTTGAGTTATGAATTAGTTATACTCAACAAAGTAGGACAAATCTGTTTATATTCAATGTCAGGAATTCTGCACACATTTTATGGCCACGTTTTACTTTACAGGTGTGGAGAAAGGAAAAGAAGTGTCGATGTTTTAAGAAACCATTTGATGCGAGCCAAATCTTCATACAATACAAAAAAGATCATCCACATTATCTTCCATTAGATGACTGTCAAATAAAGAAAACTGCTGTCATTCAAACTTTTGTTGTCGTTACTGGTGTAGAGTTGCACGTGCCATTTGATAGAAGCAGGTCACCAAGGGAACATACTTCATCTTTGTCTTTGTTTGTGGTTGGGAAAGCTATATGTCACAGTTGCTTTCCTGAATCAGAATCTAGAAAATCTATGAGCATAACCCTATTCTGATCGATGTTGAAAACGCAGGGCTTGGGTCATTTCGATGTTAAGATTGATTTCAACAGTGAGCTTGATTGGATGCCTGCACGTAGTGGATTGCTACAGGAAATCAATGTGTCGCAATGAGATTTTTGACCATCTGTTTATATATCGAAAACAGTTTACAAAAATGATAAAGAAAAGGAATAATCTTAAAGGGCATAATACATTTTATCGCCATGATAATTCAAATCAACCTTAGAACAGTTGGATCCATGTTGTGTTTGTAGTATCGGCAATAGTGCAAAATAAGTCTTTGAGCTGAAATATGAGAATAAAAAGAAATCCCTTTGAATCAGCAATTATATATCATTCAACTTCGATGCCTGCACAACAAAATTGAATGATTTATTTACAGACCGCCTAGACCTCTTTTTTATTCTCAGAGTTGAACAAACTCAACTTTATTTTGCACTATTGCCGATACTACAAACACAACATGGATCCAACTGTTCTAAGGTTGATTTGAATTATCATGGCGATAAAATGTATTATGCCCTTTAAGATTATTCCTTTTCTTTATCATTTTTGTAAACTGTTTTCGATATATAAACAGATAGCCAAAAATCTCATTGCGACACATTGATTTCCTGTAGCAATCCACTACGTGCAGGCATCCAATCAAGCTCACTGTTGAAATCAATCTTAACGTCGAAATGACCCAAGCCCTGCGTTTTCAACATCGATCGGAATAGGGTTATGCTTATAGATTTTCTAGATTCTGATTCAAGGGAAGCAACTGTGACATATAGCTTTCCCAATCAGAAACAAAGACAAAGTGTGAAGTATGTTCCCTGGTGACCTATTTCTATCAAATGACACGTGCAACTCTACACCAGTAACGACAACAAAAGTTTGAATGACAGCAGTTTTCTTTATTTGACAGTCATCTAATGGAAGATAATGTGGATGATCTTTTTTGTATTCTATGAAGATTTGGCTCGCATCAAATGGTTTCTTAAAACATCGACACTTCTTTTTACACACCTGTAAAGTAAAACGTGGCCATAAAATGTGTGCAGAATTCCTGACATTGAATATAAACAGATTTGTCCTACTTTGTTGAGTATAACTAATTCATAACTCAAACGCTAAAGACCGCAAAAGACGACGAAATGATGCAACTTTCTGAAATCATTTTCATGAAATTCCTTCTTTTCCTTTTTTGTTGTTGGTAAAGTTAAAGGACATTGAATTGTTTCTTCCTTGGTTTTTCTTTGTTCTTTATTTCCTTTATCATATCAACAAAACTGGAGATTATTTTATGGTAAAATCGAAAAGCACAGCAATAAACGTAACAGAATATTTAAAAACGGCGATGATGCTTATAAGAACATTGATATTTTTTGTAGCCATGAAAAAGGAAAAATCAAATCCATAAAACGTCTGTCTTAAAATAAAGCTTTGCTTTGACGAAAAATAATATGCCAAGATAAACGGCGGATAAAATATATGTCACAAGACTAAAATAATAACTTCACTATAGGATTACAGCAGTTTCACATCCCTTTCTTTCCTTCTCTTAGTATAGTTCTTTGCTCACAGCATCAAAGCAAATTTTTCATCACCGAATTAAGACTTTAGCAAACCCGTTGTAAGACAAGACTGAAAAGCAGCAAGACCATCAACTCTTTATGATACCCAATCGGCACTCCATTTAAGTCCCTCAAAAGGTCGAACATTTTGGTTTAAATGACAAAGAAAAATAAGGAAACACTGACAACATACATGTAAAGTTTGATATGCATCGAACATTACAAAATTTCAAATCCAATGAAATGTGATATGGTAGCTTCACCCTCCATTCAATGGCCAAAGGTGTGGACAGGTAGCTTCACCCTCCATTCAATGTCAAAGGTGTGGACAGGTAACTTCAACCTCCATTCAATGTCCAAAGGTGTGGACAGGTAACTTCAACTTCCATTCAATGGCCAAAGGTGTGGACAGGTAACTTCAACCTCCATTCAATGTCCAAAGGTGTGGACAGGTCCAAAGGTGTGGACGGTAACTTCGACCTCCATTCAATGTCCAAAGGTGTGGACAGGTAACTTCAACTTCCATTCAATGTCCAAAGGTGTGGACAGGTAACTTCAACCTCCATTCAATGTCCAAAGGTGTGGACAGGTAACTTGTTTCCATTCAATTTCCAAAGACTGTTGGATCAAAGAAAGTTTAATATTCTAGTTACATCAGCTGCACATTTTAAAGCTGCTTGCAAAAACAGAAATTAGCATTATCTTGCATTCAATGTCCCAGCAAGGTGTGGACATTGTTCCTCAATCTATGCTAAAAAATTATTCGTACCAGTCAAAAAATGACGTTGTTCACTCAATCTATACTAAAACATTATCCATACCAGCAGTGGAAACCTTTGCAGGACCTTCTGATTGCAACCCGTCTGAGCGTTTGTGCAACCAACCTCTAGTTCACTTGAATGGAATAAGGAGTGGCAAAGAAGAAAATGGGACAATGACAAACAATTATAATCGATTAGACTCATTTGACGATCCATTGATGTTGATGATCACTGGTAAAGGTTGGTTCGACAGGCTCAGACCACTGGTTATTTCAATGTCCAAAGGTTTATGACTGGAACAGTGTATTTTCAACATTCAATGTCCATAGGTATTGTGGATTATCTTCGAATCCATTCAATATCCAAACTTCAAGTGGAACGTACAGTGTATTTTGTCAAAGGTTCATGTGGAACACAGTGTTTTTGTTTTTCATTCATGGTGGAACGTACAGTGTATTTTTTCATGAGGTTTATGAGTGGAACGTACAGTGTATTTGTCATGAGGTTCAAATGGAACGTACAGTGTATTTTGTCATGAGATTCATGAGTGGAACGTAAGTGTATTTTGTCATTTCATCCAATGTACAGTGTATTTTGTCATGAGATTCATTGGAACGTAAATTTTGTCAGAAATTGGAATGTACAGTTATTTTACGAATAAAAACTAATGATTACCCAGCAATTCAAAAACGTACATTGTATTTTGTCAATTTATAGTGGAACGTAATGTATTTTGTCATGAGGTTTAAAGTGAACGTTGTTCCTCAATCTATGGAACTAAGGTATTATCCATACCAGCAAGAAACCTTGTATTTGTCAAGGTTCATGAAACAATTTGTCGAATTTGTGGAACCAACCTTGTCATGAGATTCATTGAGATTCATGAGTGGAACGTAAGTGTATTATGTCATGAGGTTTATGAGTGGAACGTACAGTGAATTTTGACATGATTCATTGATGCTGATGATCACATGGTAAACTACAGTTCGACCCGCTCAGACCACTGGTTATGAGTGGAGGGATAGTGCCATGAGGTTCATGAATGGTACATACAGTGTATTTGTCATGAGGTTCATGACTGGAACATACAGTGTATTTTGCCATGAGGTTTATGACTGGAACGTACAGTGTATTTTGCCATGAGGTTTATGAATGGAACATACAGTGTATTTTGCCATGAGGTTTATGACTGGAACATACAGTGTATTTTGCCATAAGGTTATGAATGGAACGTGTGTATTGAACGTACAGTGTATTGTGCCATGAGGTTTATGGGAACATACAGTGTATTTTGTCATGAGGTTCATGAATGGAACATACAATGTATTTTGTCATGAGGTTCATGGAGTGGAACATACAGTGTATTTTGTCATGAGGTTCACAGATTTTGTCATGGTCAAGGTTCATAGTGGAACTTACAGTGTATTTTGTCATGAGGTTCATGAATGGAACTTACAGTGTATTTTGTCATGAGTTCATGAGTGGAACTTACAGTGTATTTGCCATGAGGTTCATGAGTGGAACATACAGTGTATTTTGTCATGAGGTTCATGAGTGGAACATACAGAGTATTTTGCCATGAGGTTCATGACTGGAAGGTTATCAAGGGCTCTTTTGGGCCGTGCATTCCTCCCGTCCCACCACAACGGTCGCAAGACAAATGGAAGGCCAGCCCAACACTGGCAGGGTTCCATCGCCATGCCACCAACAGTACACCTATCCCCGAAAGCTAATCGAACTGTGACTTGGAAAGGAGGGCCACGGTAACTATGGGATTTCCTCAATCGAAACAGAATTGTGCCGCAGGTATCCGTAACTGACCTTGAGCCAACTGAGGGGCATTTGCGCGACGACGGTTGCCGTTTGAAAAAGCTCTCTCGGAGTTCAAACGTCCCAAGCCCAATCTAATGAATACATTTTTACAATGCTAAGACTGCAATCTCATACGGCGGGGTTTCCACATTCAGTCTCAGTTATTTTCAAATATCAGAGGGTAACGTTGAGATGATTTTAACCATGACCTCATTGTAAAATTATCTGCTCTGTCATTTTGAGAAGAAGAAAAAAATAATGACAACAATAAAAGCAGTAAATACTTTACAAAACGAGGGAGTGGACAGGTAAGCATTTGTACGGGGAGTAGATGATCCCGCCTCCACGAGTCTCCTGCTGCCTTGAAGGCGGGTCTCGGCCGACCAAAGGCTAAAGGAGTTAACCCTGACAGAAAACAACCTGCTGCCTTGTAGGCTGGTCTTGACCGACCAAAGACAAAAATAATAACCTGATGCCTTGCAGGCTGGTCTTGAATGACTAAAGGCTAAGGAGTTAACCCTGACAGACAATAACAAGGCCTGGTAGGGGGCATCAGGGTGACAGCTCCACCATCTACCTAGGGCAGTGGGCTAATCCCCTGCTTATCCAAAACAAGACTGATTCAGAGAAATAAATGTCATATAACCGGCTTGATCTTTCAACGACGAACATTCAAACGAACACGGACTGTGATTTTTGGGACACATGGAATGTTAGGGCACTAAATGGAAAAGAGTTAGAATTAGTTGAAGAAATTGAAGGAAATGGAATGTTAGGGCACTAAATGGAAAGAGTTAGGAATTAGTTGAAGAAATGGAACAAAAGTAGACATTGTGGCCACTACAGAAAAAAAAAAGGACAAGGAATAGAAAATGTAGGACCAATTCATATTTAATTTTCTCATGAGTAGATGTCAAAGATAGAACTAGGGCAGGAGTAGGCCTCCTAGTGCATAAAAGGCATGAAAAGGTACTAGAAAGCTGGAAATTTATAAACCCAGGACTATTAGAGGTAAATATTAAACTGCAAGGACGAGAAATTAAATTATTCATAGGTTATGGATCAAACGAAGACACAACTAAAGAAGAAAAAGATATCTTCGAAAACGATTTACAAATAGCTGCACACAATCTTAAACACAAACAGGAACTAATGCTTTTATGAGATTTTAAACGCTAGAGTAGGCAACAAAGTAGCAACATCAGGAGGAGTAATAGGTAAAGAAGGAGAGACAACAGCTTTTCCAAATGGAGAGAGACTAATAGATTTTTGCCTAAAGAATAACATGCAAAAAAAGCTAGTACCTTTTTTCCTCATAAAATTATCCACAAATAAACAAAGGTAAATGAAGACAGGTGTGAAAAGTCAATGATAGACTACATAATAGTTAGCAGCTCCCTTGTTTACAAAATATTGGATGCTAGAGTACGCAGAGGAGCTGAACAATTTAGTGATCATCACCTAGTAATAGCCAAAATGAGATTATTAACTGAAGAAAACAAACAGAAAAAGAAAGAGAAGATAGGTACTAAACTCAAAATAGAAGAACTAAATAAACCAGTACTACAGCAGGTATACCAATCTAGATAAAATGATCTATCAGTGAAAGGCAGATGGATCTGAAGGAAAGCACAATAAAAGAAAAGTGACAAATATATAAAGAAACACTCCTCAGTTGTATTGAGGAGGTCTGTGGTAGGAAACAAATTAAAGGAGATAGGAAAAGAACAGCATGGTGGAATGATAATGTCAAGACTAAGATCAAAGAAAAGAAGGATGCCTGGAAGAAATACTTGCAAACAAAGAGACCAGAGGATAGGATAGATTACGAGTAAAAGAAATATCGTCAAAGAGGAAGTTAGGAAAGCAAAAACAGGAACAGTGGGAAGAGTTTGGACAAAGCCTTCAAGAAAGATATCAAAGGAAATCAAAAACTGTTCTTGGGAGCAATGAAGAGCATGAGAAAGACCAATGCATGCCAATACGACAAATTAAGAATGCCAAAGGAGAAATAATGAAAGGAGACAGCGAAATCATGGAAACGTTGAGGAAGTATTTTCAACAATTACATAATCCCTCCCAAAACATATGACAAAAAGAGCACAGATCAATTATTAAGAGTAACAAGTAGTCGAGATGAGACAACTGAAGATGTAGATATATCCATGGAAGAACTTCAAACAGCTATAAGAAAAGTGAAATTAGGAAAAGCCACAGGAGCAGATCAAGTTTATCCAGAAATGATTAAAAACCAAGGGAGAGAAGCAGACAAACTACTACATGCAATATATCAACAAGCATGGAAGTCAAAATAGGTGGCTGACGACGGAAAAAGGGAACGGTAGTACCAATACATAGGAAAGGATCAACCATGGAATGCTCAAACTATAGAGGAATATCACTACTTAGCGTATCAAGAAAAATGTATGCCATGATTCTGGAAATGAAACTAAGAAAAAGAGTAGAGGATCAGATTGAAGAGCATCAGAGTGGATTTAGACCAGGAAGAAGTGTACAAGACCACATATTTACAATTAGACAAATAATAGAAAAATTCCTTGAGAGAAAACATTGACTTGCACCTGTGTTTTATTGACTTAGAAAAGGCATTTGACACTGTGAGGAGAGACTATGGCATTTCTTAAAAGAACACAACGTAGAGCAAAATTAGATAAATGCCATTAAAAGTTTTTTAAATAAACCAACATGTGCAGTGAGAGTAGCTGGAAATGTATTTGAAGAATTTGATGTAGATATAGGAGTAAGACAGGGTTGTATCCTAAGTCCTCTTTTGTTTATCCCATTTATAGATTCAGTTGCAAAGGCATCCTTAAATATGAAGAAAATGAATGTAGGTATGTGGAAGCTCAAACCAGTAAATGTATCAATGCTTTCATTTGCTGATGATTATTTAGTTCTGTTTGGAAAATCAGAAAGGGACCTCCAGTCAAATATCAACATAATGAATAATGAATTAAATAAAAGAGGAATGAG
>JAXRKP010001087.1:137500-140000 GCA_037039925.1 Doris montereyensis | reverse complement strand
AACATGCCAAAATCGTCTTAAAAAGTTCGAGCCGGGTATATCATTATAATGTATTTACTTTGAATCATTTGGTTTTGGATCAAAAGTTGGCCCATTGTACAGGAGTTGGGGCTGTTAACGACGGCCCCCTACCAGGCATTCAGGTAAACAATGTCAGGGTTAACTCCCTTAGCCTTTAATTGCTCAAACCAGTCTGCAAGATATTGTTATTTTCTGTCAAGGTTACAATCCAAATTTTCAACCAAGACCCGCCTGCAAGGCAGCAGGAGACTCTTGGAGGACGGGACCGCCTAATCCCCGTACATTATGGTTAATGTCCACTGTCCAGTCTTATTATTTGCAATTCATACTTATAATACGTTGTATGTATATATCCGCATCGTATGGCACAAATTTTCCATTGGGGATAATACAATGTATTCAATTCAATTCATCTATCATCATTTTATTTATCTATCTTTATATCTATCTACTATGTACTTGTCTATCCATACTCTATCTATCTATCTATCTATCTATCTATACTATCTACTACATCTATCTATCTATATGTAACCTACTGTATTTATTAGATAGACAATATTTCAGACTAAAAGAATAACACCGATATATTTATCTAACTTCCTGGTATCGCTAAAGACATAAGCAGAACAAAATCAAATCTCCGAAACCTCTTGTTGGTGCTCCTTGGGACGTTTGATTTCGACCTAATGATTTCGATCGGTAGCTATTATTATTGGTGGTCAGTGGCGGCGGTCGTCGAGCGGTTAGGCTACTGGACTGGGGATCCTGAGGTCCCGGGTTCGAATTCTAGTAAATTTCTATTGGGTAAAACACTTATCATACACACATTTCCCCACTTTACCCAGATGAACGCTGGGTACAAGCACTAGCTTGGGAGTACAAATCTGCGTCAGACTGGCGTTGCTGTCTTCAGATGATTATCACTTGTTTCATTTCCTGATATTACAAACGAGATAAGCTCCATTTCTCATTTAACTTGAAATAACTATCTTTTCTTTTTACTGATTGCGATCAGACAGAATTTTATCATGTGAAATAGTTAGAGAAGAATATCAAAACCTGACTGTGAATCCCTTAGTTTTTAAAATTTATCATAACTTTTTTAACATGACAGAACAGTTGTTTTACATGCAGACCTTGCAGTCACATGACAAAGACATAATCTAGATAATTATTGCTCAACATCACGCAGTTATTGAGACGTCTTGTCTTATTCTTTCTATTGTGGTATTCGATTGTCAAAGACGCCTTGGGTTCGGCTCGTCATGGTCAGGTTTAATTCTTCTTTTTCTAGCCTTTCATTTTCTTTTTCTAAATCACTTATACTGCAAAGTGTCGAGATTGAGTTTAAATTCAAACATGGGCCAGGTTTTGTTGATTGGATCCACAAATCTTTTCTTGTGGATGTTTCTAGCTTTGTAAATCCATCTTTTCTTGTGGATGGTCTCTCTGGCTTCGTAAATCCATCTTTTCTTGTGGAGGGTCTTGAACTGGCATTGTAAATCCATCTTTTCTTGTGAAGGGTCTTCTGGCGGAAAGTGTGCAAATCCATCTTTTTGTTTGGAGGGTCTCTCTTGTTTCGTAAATCCATCTTTTCTTTTTGGTATCTTCCCCTTGCCTTGAGTCTTCAAATTTTGTTGTAAGCATTTGAGGTTGGCTATTTTGGCCCCATTCTCACGACGTCTTCTTTTAATTTTTCATTTCTCAGTATATTGCATGCCTTGTTGGATATCCACCTGTTACATAACTTTTTAATTTCTTCTTGTGATGTTCAATGTCTTTCTTCTTCATTTCGTTTCGCCAACTGTGATTTCGCTTTTCTTGTGATTTATTGAGAGTCCATATTGTTTTGGGCACTGGTTCAAAATGAGTTGGAATAAAAACTCATCCGATAAGTTGTTTCATCAAACACAGTCCTAAAATCAGATGTATGATCAGAATTCAAGGTAGCGTGTGAAATGATGTCGCGTTGAAATACTAGCATCTTATTGTTTATACAAGATATTTTTTTCCATCCGATTCTTCTTCTAGTACAAACAGATTTAGGGAATTAATTAAATCATTTCTTGTTGTAATAAGTTGAGTTTCACAGCTTCGGTTTTGTCTAAATCCATGTTGATCTATGTAAGGATAAGGGACAAATCGGACAAATCTCGTTTATTGCACTCTAGATGAAACAGTTCACATTGATACCATAACAAAGGCTCTGTTCTTCTTCATTTTAAATGATTTTTTTTAGAAACAATACCGGCCTAACTTTCAACACATCGGCTGTTCATCTTCTTCTTGTGTCTTAATCATAACAAGTTGGTACTATTTTCTTCACCACAAAGTACTCTATCCGACAAATGTACTTTTGATGAATTATTTAAATATTAGCTAAGATCGGCTTCTTCTTGTTCTTCATTCCGAGGACGCGTTTTTCTTCTTGATATCCTGACATTGAAATAGAGTCGACATGAAGCATTTGATAGCT
>JAXRKP010001087.1:50000-130000 GCA_037039925.1 Doris montereyensis | reverse complement strand
GCAGCAGGAAGAAAATCAATGTTTCTGTGGTTGGTAAGGCAACTAAAGCAGAAGATCCGCATGGTTCCATGATGAGACCCACTTTTATCTTAATGGATGCATTAATTCTAGAACACCGACAAGCCGGATGACGTCATTGAAAGAAACGACCATGTTGAAAAGGCAACACCGCGGGTGCTGCGTTACGTTTTCAAGGTGGGATTGGTCTGTGTTGGTGTTGTGGTCAGGAAGGTCTGTAACAGTTGGTGTCCTTATTTGGAATTGCTGTCTAAGGGCTGACGATCTTTGGGTTATTTTGGGGTGCCGAGGGATGATCTATGCAGTGGTTTATACAAGATGGAGGGATCCCATACACTGCAGGGCGAGTTAAAACATGGATCAAAAGACATGTTGATACCCGGAACATCTGCCGTTTGACTCAACACAAATGCCCCACCCGCCCACCCCCACAATCCCGATTTAAACCCCCTTGATATCTTTGTATGATGTTATCTCATCGCCCAAATTTCAGAAGCAACTTTCCTAAATCTTAATCAGCTGAATACAACGATTTCGGGGAATTTGGCAGCAGTCACTCCAAAACAGTGTGAGGACACAATGGCAAACTTCACTCATCGTATCAGAATGTGTGAAAATCGTGGTGGCGGACACTTGGAGCATGTTTTGAAATAATTCAGTAATGTGAAAAAAAATCATTTTGTGTAATTATTAATTTCTCCATATCTTCCTAAAACAGCGTGCCTATACGTTGAGTTGTTTGTCATTTAAATCCATGTTTGTTTTCTCGGCCAACAATAACAATAAGAGGACACCCTGATCATCACATTGCAGCAGCTTGTATTGTCCTTTGTAGATCTGGTGTTAGAGTTCGCAATTCAGAAGGCGTCCAGGAGGATGGATAAGACTAGTGAGTTTAAAACGCCTTTTCCCCATCGCTTTCAAGTTTGGAGCGTGCTTCGCTGCTCTGATGACGGAGATACATGTGATGTACTTGAAGTTGAATTGTTTCACTGTTTCAAACCGCTGTCTGTTTACCATGATAATCGTCTTAATGTCTTCGTTGTCATTTCAGTTTTGTTTCTTTTCATCGTTGTTACCGTATACATTATTACAAATATATATATACATATATAACTTAAAAAAGAAGAATCTTGACAACGAGATGATGAAAAATTACAGACCCGTCTCGAACTTAAATTTCATTTAAAAAATCATCGAGAAACTCATTGTGCGAAGACTTACCAACCACACCATGAGCTACAACCTGTGCCCCTTTTTCAATCAGCATACAGGCGAGGCCACAGTACTGAAACTGCGTTAATCCGTGTCCACAATGACATAATCAACCAGCTCCAATGCAATGACAATGTCGCACTTCTACTGTGCACTTCTACTGTTGGATCTGAGCGCGGCTTTCGATACTGTGGACCACAAACACTCTTCGCTAGAATGCAACAATGTTTCAGCATCACGGGCATGGCTCTGAAGTGGTTTGTGAGTTATCTTACCGATCGTACCCAGCGAGTCATCATAAATGGCAGTCCTTCATCTGCAGCAAATATCTTATTTGGCGTCCCACAGGGATCAGTCCTTGGTCCGTTTCTCTTTACACTATACACTACACCTCTCCAGTGACATCATCGCATCCCACAACATTGATCATCATTTTTATGCTGACGATACGCAACTTTACACCCCACTCAGCATGAACAATCGCATAACAACTAAAGAAACAGCCATCATCAACTGTGTGTCAGACATCAGGACCTGGATGACAGAAAACAAACTGAAATTCAACAATGACAAGACAGGATTGATAACATTTAGAAAAAAGGAAGGACATTATATTAAATAAGCTGGTCATAAACAATACGACTATATGTAACAGCCATAGCGTCAAAAATCTCGGTTTCTTCTTTGATGAATTTTTACACATGCATGTTCACATTACCAAAGTGTGTCAAACAATCCATTGTGTCCTTAAAAGTATTTCTCGTATCCGGAATCTGTTAGACCAAGAAACATGTAAAATGCTTGTCCATGCACTTGTCACAATTCGTCTTGATTACTGTAATTCTCTTCTTTATGGGTTGCCAAAAACTTCTATTCATCGATTACAATTACTTAAAAATAAAGCAGCAAGAATTGTAACTAAGACCAAAAAGTCTGAACACATAACTCCCGTTTTGTGCTCTCTACATTGGCTTCCCCTAGAGAGGAGAATCATACATAAGATAGCATGTCTCACTTTCAACTGCATTCATAACACTGCCCCCGACTATCTAAAACAACTCCTTAAAGTTCACCGCCCCAATCGTCCGCTTAGATCATCACAATCTTTGCAACTAAAAAGAAGCGTCCCTAAGACTACATTTCTCGAACGTTCTTTCACCTTTTCGGCTCCAGCTATATGGAATTCTTTGTCAGTTAAAACTAGAAATTGTACAAACCTTCCTTCCTTTAAACAATCACTTAAAACAGATTTGTTCCGCTTCACTTTCGACTCACATAATATTTAACTTATTGGCATTTTCTAAAACCCGTGTTAAGGGTTTGGTGTTTTATTGATGTATGGTACCTTTAACACTGTCATGTATATATGTAATTATTCTTAGATCTCTTAGTTTGACTTCTTTAACTATTATTATATTTTTATGTTTCGCAGACTTTTAAAACTGACTTTTCGACCTATCATGGGGTGTGAGGGGTTAGCACCTGCAATGTGTGTGTGTGTGTGTGTGTATGTATGATATGTGTGTGTGTGTGTGTGTCTGCAAACGTGTATAGGGCCAGCTTGTAATTAACACATAGTCATTTAGGTACTGTTCATCTTAATTGTAACAATTTTTCGTGTATGTAGATGTCTTGATTTTATAGTAATCTTAAATATTGAGTACATTATGTAAGCTAATATATGATGTATGTGTTAGCCTTTGTAAAGCGCACCTGAGCATGACTCTCATGACGCTAAATAAATTTTGCATTATTATTTTATTATTATATAGATAGATAGATGGATAGATAGACAGACAGATATATAGATATATAGATATATAGATATAGACAGATAGACAAGTAGACGGATATATAAATAGATATACATATAGATAGATAGATAGATAGATAGATAAAGATAAAAACACAGATAGATATATCGATAGATATATCGATAGATATATAGATAGATAGATAGATAGATAGATAGATAGATAGATAGATAGATAGATAGATAGATAGATAGATAGTTAGATAGATAGATAGATAGATAGATAAATAGATAGGTAGATAGATATATATATATATATATATATATATATATATATATATAGATAGATAGATAGATAGATATAGATAGATAGATAGATAGATAAATAGATAGATAGATAGATAGATAGATAGATAGATGAATAGATAGATAGATAGATAGACATATAGACATATATATATATATATATATATATATATATATATATATATATATATATATATATATATATATATATATATATAGATAAACAGATAGATAGATAGATAGATAGATAGATAGATAGATAGATAGATAGATAGATAGATAGATAGAAATAGATAGATATACATACATAGATCGATGGATATATACATAGATAAGTAGATACATATATACAAAGATACATTGATAGCTACACAGATACATAGATACATAGATACATAGATACATAGATAGATAGATGGATAGATAAATGGATAGATAGGTATATAGGTAGGTAGATAGATAGATAGATAGATAGATAGATAGATAGATAGATAGATAGATAGATAGATAAATAGATAGATAGATAGATAGATAGATAGATATATAGATAGGAAGATAGGTAGGTAGATATGTAGGTATGTAGATATATAGATAGACAGATAGATAGATAGATAGATAGATATATGGATGGATGGATGGATGGATAGATAGGTAGTTAGATAGATAAATAGATAAATAGATAGATAGATATATAGATAGATAGATAGATAGATAAATAGATAGATAGATAGATAGATAGATAAATAGATAGATAGATAGATAGATAGATAGATAGATAGATAGATAGATAGATAGATATATAGATTGATAAATAAATAAACATATTGGTTATTGATTGTTAATGATTGATGGATACACAGATGCATTTCTCGAACCTGGGAGTTGGACTAGTCGTAAACATCTAGTTTTTTTATCTTATTGATCTTACAGAAACTCAAGATAGGATAAACCGGATACAACCTTTATTCTAGCCTCTGAAAGTAAATAAAATTTGTTTGTTGTTGTTTTGTGCCAAAGCAAAGGATGAATATGTGTTTTCATCGGTGTATACAGAAAGAAATAATATATTCAATCACTGATGTCAATACTTTGTTGCTCTTGGATCTACTGTAAACCCAAATTGAAAATGACAAAAAGAATCCCCACAAAATTAGTCTTTAGTAAACCAACCAAAACACTGCAATTTGGTTTGTAAATGAGTTTATGTGCAATTGACTCAAATAGTACAGCGTACAACGTTTACAGCAATGGTATAAGTATTGTGCAGATTAACTATTTTTTCCGATATCAGAAGACAGATTTAAGTAGACTTATGCTTTCCAATCTTCTTCGACTTGCCATTGAAATAATACACTCTTGATTCTGAGGCGCTTTCCGTTTCCTCAAACAGCGACATTGAACATAACGGTCAAGGCATCTGAAACAAATGGAAACAACACATTGAATCGTTATAGCATCTGAAACAAATGGAAACAACACATTGAATCGTTAAGCATCTGAAACAAATGGAAGCGAAACATTGAATCGTCCTAGCATGAAACAAATGGAAACTAAACATTGAATCGTCATAGCCTCTGAAACAAATGGAAACAACTCATTGAATCGTCATAGCATTTGAAACAAATGGAAATAACACATTGAATTATCACAGGATATGAAACAAAAGGAAACAACACATTGAATCGTTATAGCATCTGAAACAAACAGAAACAACACATTGAATCGTCATAGCATTTGAAACAAATGGAAACAAAACATTGAACCGTCATAGCATCTGAAACAAATGGAAACAAAACATTGAATCGTCATAGCATTTGAAACAAATGGAAACAAAACATTGAACCGTCATAGCATCTGAAACAAATGGAAACAACACATTGAATCGTTATAACATCTGAAACAAATGGAAACAACACATTGAATCGTTATAACATCTGAAACAAATGGAAACAAAACATTGAATCGTTATAGCATCTGAAACAAATGGAAACAACACATCGAATCGTCACAGGATATGAAACAAATGAAACAACACATTGAATCGTCATAGCATTTGAAACAAATGGAAACAAAACATTGAACCGTCATAGCATCTGAAACAAATGGAAACAACACATTGAATCGTCATAGCTTCTGAAACAAATGGAAACAACACATTGAATCGTTATAGTATCTGAAACAAATGGAAACAACACATTGAATCGTCATAGCTTCTGAAACAAAAGGAAACAACACATTGAATCGTCATAGCATTTGAAACAAATGGAAACAACACATTGAATCGTTATAGCGTTTGAAACAAATGGAAACAAAACATTGAATCGTTATAGCATCTGAAACAAATGGAAACAACACATTGAATCGTCATAGCATTTGAAACAAATGGAAACAACACATTGAATCGTCATAGCATTTGAAACAAATGGAAACAACACATTGAATCGTTATAACATCTGAAACAAATGGAAACAACACATTGAATCGTCATAGCATTTGAAACAAATGGAAATAACACATTGAATTATCACAGGATATGAAACAAAAGGAAACAACACATTGAATCGTTATAGCATCTGAAACAAACAGAAACAACACATTGAATCGTCATAGCATTTGAAACAAATGGAAACAAAACATTGAACCGTCATAGCATCTGAAACAAATGGAAACAAAACATTGAATCGTCATAGCATTTGAAACAAATGGAAACAAAACATTGAACCGTCATAGCATCGGAAACAAATGGAAACAACACATTGAATCGTTATAACATCTGAAACAAATGGAAACAACACATTGAATCGTTATAGCATCTGAAACAAATGGAAACAACACATTGAATCGTCATAGCTTCTGAAACAAAAGGAAACAACACATTGAATCGTCATAGCATTTGAAACAAATGGAAATAACACATTGAATCGTTATAGCGTTTGAAACAAATGGAAACAAAACATTGAATCGTTATAGCATCTGAAACAAATGGAAACAAAACATTGAATCGTCATAGCATTTGAAACAAATGGAAACAACACATTGAATCGTCATAGCATTTGAAACAAATGGAAACAAAACATTGAATCGTTATAACATCTGAAACAAATGGAAACAACACATTGAATCGTTATAACATCTGAAACAAATGGAAACAACACATTGAATCGTTATAGCATCTGAAACAAATGGAAACAACACATTGAATCGTTATAGCATCTGAAACAAGTGGAAACAACACATTCAATCGTTATAGCATCTGAAACAAATGGAAACAACACATTCAATCGTTATAGCATCTGAAACAAATGGAAACAACACATTCAATCGTCATAGCTTCTGAAACGAAAGGAAACAAAACATTGAATCGTCATAGCTTCTCAAACAAATGGAAACAACACATGGAATATTCATATCATCTGAAACAAATTGATACAACACATTGAATCGTCATAGCGTCTGAAACAAACAATATGGAAACTAAACATTGAATCGTCATAGCGTCTGAAACAGACAATATGGAAACTAAACATTGAATCGTCATAGCGTCTGAAACAAACAATATGGAAACTAAACATTGAATCGTCATACCGTCTGAAACAAACAATATGGAAACTAAACATTGAATCTTTATAGCATATGTAATAAACAATGTTGAAATTAAACTTCGAATCGTCATAGCAGCTAAATCAAACAATATGGAAACTAAACATTGAATCGTTATAGCAGCTGAAACAAACAATATGGAAACTAAACATTGAATGGTGATAGCAGCTGAAACAAACAATAAGGTCACTAAACATTGAATGGTCAAAGCAGCTGAAACAGACAATATGGAAACTAAACATTGAATGGTCATACTAGCTGAAACAGACAATATGAAAACTAATCATCAAATGGTCATAGCCACTGAAACAGACAATACGGAAACGAAACATTGAATGGTCAAAGCAGCTAAAATAAGCAATAAAGAAACTAAACGTTGAATGGTCATATCATCTGAAATAAAAAAATATGTAAACTATACATTAAATGGTCATATCAGCTGAAACAGACAATACGGAAACTAAACATTGAATGGTCATAGCAGCTGTAATAAACAATATCGAAAGAAAACATTGAATAGTCATGATTATAGCATATAAGAAAAACGACATGGAAACTAAACATTGAATGCTGATAGCATCGAAAGAAAACGATATGCAAACTAAACATTGAATGCTGATAGCATCGAAAGAAAACGATATGCAAACTAAACATTGAATGGTCTAAGAAAAAACGATATGGAAACTAAACATTGAATGCTGATAGCATCGAAAGAAAACGATATGGAAACTAAACATTGAATGGTCATAGCATCTAAGAAAAACGATATGGAAACTAAACATTGAATGGTCAAAACATCTAAGAAAAAGATATGGAAACTAAACATTGAATGGTCATAGCATCTAAGAAAAACGATATGGAAACTAAACATTGAATGGTCATAGCATCTAACAAAAAAGATATGGAAACTAAACATTGAATGGTCATAGCATCTAAGAAAAAAGATATGGAAACTAAACATTGAATGGTCATAGCATCTAAGAAAAACGATATGGAAACTAAAAATTGAATGGTTATAGCATCTGAGAAAAAGATATGGAAACTAAACATTGAATGGTTATAGCATCTAAGAAAAAGATATGGAAACAAGACAATGAATGGTCATAGCATCTAACAAAAAACGATATGTTAAGTAAACATTGAAAGGTCATAGCATCTAAGAAAAACGATATGGAAACTAAACATTGAATGGTCATAGCATCTAAGAAAAATCATATGTAAAGTAAACATTGAATGGTCATAGTATCTAAGAAAAATGATATGTTAAGTAAACATTGAATGGTCATAGTATCTAAGAAAAATCATATGTAAAGTAAACATTGAATGGTCATAGTATCTAAGAAAACGATATGTTAAGTAAACATTGAATGGTCATAGTATCTAAGAAAAACGATATGTAAAGTAAACATCGAATGGTCATAGTATCTAAGAAAAACGATATGTAAAGTAAACATCGAATGGGTCATAGTATCTAAGAAAAACGATATGTAAAGTAAACATTGAATGGTCATAGTATCTAAGAAAAACGATATGTAAAGTAAACATTGAATGGTCATAGTATCTAAGAAAAATGATATGTAAAGTAAACATTGAATGGTCATAGTATCTAAGAAAAATTATATGTAAACTAAACATTGAATGGTCATAGTATCTAAGAAAAATCATATGTAAACTAAACATTGAATGGTCATAGTATCTAAGAAAAATCATATGTAAAGTAAACATCGAATGTTCATAGTATCTAAGAAAAACGATATGTAAAGTAAACATTGAATGGTCATAGTATATAAGAAAAACGATATGTAAAGTAAACATCGAATGGTCATAGTATCAATAGAAAAACGATATGTAAAGTAAACATTGAATGGTCATAGTATCAATAGAAAAACGATATGTAAAGTAAACATCAAATGGTCATAGTATCAATGGAAAAACGATATGGAAACTAAAAATCGAATCGTCATAGTATCAATAGAAAAACGATATGGAAACTAAAAAATCGAATCGTCATAGTATCAATAGAAAAACGATATGGAAACTAAAAATCGAATCGTCATAGTATCAATAGAAAAAGATATCGAATCGTCAAACAATAAAAACGATCGAATCGTCATAGTATCAATAGAAAAACGATATGGAAACTAAAAATCGAATCGTCATAGTATCAATAGAAAAACGATATGGAAACTAAACATGAAATGGTCATAGTATCAATGAAAAAACAATATGAAAACTGAACATCGAATGGTCATATTATCAATAGAAAAACTATATGTAAACTAAACATCGAATGGTCATATTATCAATAGAAAAACTATATGGAAACTAAACATTGAATCGTCATAGCATCTAAGAAAAACGATATGGAAACTAAACATTGAATGGCCATAGCATCTAAGAAAAACGATATGGAAACTAAACATTGAATGGTCATAGCATCTAAGAAAAAAAGATATGGAAACTAAACATTGAATGGTCATAGCATCTAAGAAAAACGATATGGAAACTAAACATTGAATGGTCATAGCATCTAAGAAAAAGATATGGAAACTAAACATTAAAAGGTCATAGCATATACGAAAAAGATATGGAAAAACTAAATATTGAATGGTTATAGAATCTAAGAAAAACGATATGGAAACTAAACATTGAATCGTCATAGCATCTAAGAAAAACGATATGGAAAAACAGCATTGAATGGCCATAGCATCTAAGAAAAACGATATGGAAACGAAATATTGAATGGTCATAGGATCTAAGAAAAACGATATGGAAACTAAACATTGAATGGTTATAGCATCTAAGAAAAAGATATGGAAACTAAACATTGAATAGTCATAGCATCTAAGAAAAAAGATATGGAAACTAAACATTGAATAGTCATAGCATCTAAGAAAAAAGATATGGAAACTAAATATTGAATGGTTATAGCATCTAAGAAAAAGATATGGAAACAAGACAATGAATGGTCATAGCATCTAACAAAAAACGATATGAAACTAAACATTGAAAGGTCATAGCAGCTAAGAAAAACGATATAGAAACTAAACATTGAATGGTCATAGTATCTAAGAAAAATGATATGTTAAGTAAACACTGAATGGTCATAGTATCTAAGAGAGATCATATGTAAAGTAAACATCGAATGGTCATAGTATCTAAGAGAGATCATATGTAAAGTAAACATCGAATGGTCATAGTATCTAAGAGAGATCATATGTAAAGTAAACATCGAATGGTCATAGTATCTAAGAAAGATCATATGTAAAGTAAACACTGAATGGTCATAGTATCTAAGAAAGATCATATGTAAAGTAAACATCGAATGGTCATAGTATCTAAGAAAGATCATATGTAAAGTAAACACTGAATGGTCATAGTATCTAAGAAAGATCATATGTAAAGTAAACATTGAATGGTCATAGTATCTAAGAAAGATCATATGTAAAGTAAACATCGAATGGTCATAGTATCTAAGAAAGATCATATGTAAAGTAAACATTGAATGGTCATAGTATCTAAGAAAAATCATATGTAAAGTAAACATTGAATGGTTATAGTATCTAAGAAAAATCATATGTAAAGTAAACATTCAATGGTCATAGCATCTAAGAAAAACGATATGTAAAGTAAACATTGAATGGTCATAGTATCTAAGAAAAATCATATGTAAAGTAAACATTGAATGGTCATAGTATCAATAGAAAAATGATATGTAAAGTAAACATTGAATGGTCATAGTATCAATAGAAAAATGATATGTAAAGTAAACATTGAATGGTCATAGTATCAATAGAAAAATGATATGTAAAGTAAACATTGAATGGTCATAGTATTTAATAGAAAAATGATATGTTAAGTAAACATTGAATGGTCATAGCATCTAAGAAAAACGATATGTAAAGTAAACATTGAATGGTCATAGTATCTAAGAAAAATGATATGTAAAGTAAACATTGAATGGTCATAGCATCTAAGAAAAACGATATGTAAAGTAAACATTGAATGGTCATAGTATCTAAGAAAAACGATATGTAAAGTAAACATCGAATGGTCATAGTATCAATAGAAAAATGATATGTAAAGTAAACATCGAATGGTCATAGTATCAATAGAAAAACAATATGTAAAGTAAACATCGAATGGTCATATTATCAATAGAAAAATGATATGTAAAGCAAACATTGAATGGTCATAGTATCAATAGAAAAACGATATGTAAAGTAAACATCGAAAGGTCATAGTATCAATAGAAAAACGATATGTAAAGTAAACATCGAATGGTCATAGTATCAATAGAAAAACGATATGTAAAGTAAACATCGAATGGTCATAGTATCAATAGAAAAACTATACGGAAACTAAACATCAAATGGTCATAGCATCTAAGAAAAACGATATGGAAACTAAACATTGAAAGGTCATAGCATGTAAGAAAAAACGATACGGAAACTAAACATCAAATGGTCATAGCATCTAAGAAAAACGATAAAGAAACTAAACATTAAATGGTCATAGCATCTAAGAAAAACGAGATGGAAACTAAACATTAAAAGGTCATAACATCTAAGAAAAACGATATGGAAAAAGAAAAACGTTAGCATTGAATGGTCATAGAATCTAAGAAAAACGTTATTGAAACCAAACATTGAATGGTCATAGAATCTAAGAAAAACGATATTGAAACTAAACATTGAATGGTCATAGAATCTAAGAAAAACGATATGGAAACCAAACATTGAATGGTCATAGAATCTAAGAAAAACGATATGGAAACCAAACATTGAATGGTCATAGCATCTAAGAAAAAAGATATGGAAACTAAACATTGAATGGTAATACATCTAAGAAAAAGATATGGAAACTAAACATTGAATGGTCATAGCATCTAAGAAAAAAGATATGGAAACTAAACATTGAATCGTCATAGCATCTAAGAAAAAAGATATGGAAACTAAACATTGAATGGTCATAGCATCTAAGAAAAACGTTATGGAAACTAAACATTGAATGGTCATAGTATCGATAGGAAAACGATATAGAAACTAAACATCGAATGGTCATAGTATCGATAGGAAAACGATATAGAAACTAAACATCGAATGGTCATAGTATCGATAGGAAAACGATATGGAAACTAAACATTGAATGGTCATAGTATCGATAGGAAAACGATATGGAAACTAAACATTGAATGGTCATAGTATCGATAGGAAAACGATATGGAAACTAAACATTGAATGGTCATAGTATCGATAGGAAAACGATATAGAAACTAAACATTGAATGGTCATAGTATCGATAGGAAAACGATATGGAAACTAAACATTGAATGGTCATAGTATCGATAGGAAAAACGATATAGAAACTAAACATCGAATGGTCATTGTATCGATAGGAAAACGATATAGAAACTAAACATCGAATGGTCATTGTATCGATAGGAAAACGATATAGAAACTAAACATCGAATGGTCATTGTATCGATAGGAAAACGATATAGAAACTAAACATCGAATGGTCATTGTATCGATAGGAAAACGATATAGAAACTAAACATTGAATGGCCATAGCATCTAAGAAACATGATATGGAAACTAAACATTAAATGATCATAGCATCTAAGAAAAACGATATGGAAACTAAACATTAAATAGTCATAGCATCTAAGAAAAACGATATGAAAACTAAACAGAGAGCCCTTTAATTCCCTTGAAGAGTACCAAAGAAAGGTTAATCGCAGGAACATTCAACTGACTGAATATTCAGTAATTGGATAGTATAGTTCAGCGGAATATCCCAATACTGGACATGGGGTGGCAGTTTAACATTAGGGAATGGCATTGGTCTCATTGGTCTTGATGCTTTCAATCTTACTACCCATGGAGGTTCACCTATCTTCTGCTGTGTAAGTTTTGTATGCCGTTTTCCTGTATGTTGGTAGCAAATTAGCTCAGTAAGTACAGAATTTGCCTACCAAGCCACAGGTCGTATGTTCAAATCCCAGCCACGCAGGCCTAATTTCAAATCCGTTCTTCGGGTTTCTTCTGCTCTAGCCCTATCGGAGACTGACGATAATGTAGGATGTACGTTGTTCCTTTTGCGCATGTAAAATAACCATCAGTGGTTGAAAATCAAAAGAGCAAGCCATTCCGGCCGCCACCCTGCAAAGTTTAATTCCTACCAAAAGCCTATTTAGAAATATCCCTACTTCAGACTTATTGACCAGTTCATTACTTTGAATAAAAGTAAAAGAGGCAAAAATCAGAGGGGAATGGAATGTGGCTTAGTATCCATACTTTCCTAACAATAAAATTAACCCACGCGTAGCAATGACAACTGGTACAGGATCGTCAATATTGACGTCAAAGGCCAAGCATTTTCCTGTATGTTGGTATTATCATAATACCTGCAATACGATTTTGAACAAACACTGTAGTTATCCTAGAATAGTAATCTTTTCTATTCTGAAACTACTATTACTACTACATGATCGATTTCAAGTTTTTTTGATTTCCAAACTAAATGAAGGCGTAACCAAGTGAAACATTTGTTATGAAATAAAGATTAAGGAAAAGAACAAGAAAGGTTGTGTCACCGTTTGGGCCATCAATTTTCCTTACTTGCAGTTAAACATGCTGCAGCATTTCATGCTCTCTGAGCAAAGCTCCAAAAGCACTCCGCAATGGCTTCGTGGAAGAGGGAAGAGAAAGGACATGGCTGTAAAAGACTACGAAACAATGCATTTTATTTTATTATATTTTTCTTCTTAACGTTAATACGTTAACTTTAATTGACAAAGTGATAAATTTATTCCGTGGAGGTAATGTCACGTGATATAACTTTGATTTTCACAACCGTTGTCTCCGTTAAGGGGTGGAGGAGGTCTTGAGAAATCAATCTTTGCCTAAAATTGGACAAATCTAGTTTATTGAATTATTGGATGTAGCAGTTATTACTTTCACAATGATACCATAATAGAAGCACAGCATCGATTCTTTGAACTTATATCATTTTTTACATGGAAGCATTAAGGCAGTACATGTATTATTGTACAAATCATCTTAAACAGCAAATGATCGCTGTCACGAAATAAATGATGTGCATCATTGCTAATAATGTAAATTATATAATACAGATGTTTGAGCCTCAGAAGAATGAAGCTAAAGATTTACGTACAAATCAGCTTCACAATGCATTACTTCTCTATGGCAAAGTGACGGATACCGATGGATGGGTTTTACATTTAGCTTCGATTCTGTCTCTTGTTATTCTCCACATTCCTTTGTATGTGTTCGGTTTCCATCCCATTCTTGCTCAAACGTTTATATCATGTCCACATTATGTCTATATTATGTCCACATTATGTCTATATTATGTTTATATTATGTCTACATTATGTCTATATTATGTCTACATTATGTCTATATTATGTCTACATTATGTCTATAGTATGTCTACATTATGTCTATATTATGTCTACATTATGTCTATATTATGCCTACATCATGTCTATATTATGCCTATATTATGTCTATATTATGTCTACATTATGTCTATATTATGTCTATATCATGTCTATATTATGTCTACATTATGTCTATATTATGTCTACATTATGTCTATATTATGTCTATATCATGTCTATATTATGTCTATATTATGTCTATATTATGTCTACATAATGTCTATATTATGTTTACATTATGTCTAGATTATGTCCACATTAAGTCTATATTATGTCTACATCATGTTTATATTATGCCTATATTATGGGTACATTATGTCTATAATATGTCTACATTATGTCTATATTATGTCTATATTATGCCTATATTATGTCTATCTTATGTCTAAATTATGTCTATATTATGTCTATATTATGTCTATATTATGTCTATATTATGTAGATATTATGTCTATATTATGCCTATATTATGCCTATATTATGTCTACATTATGTCTATATTATGTCTACATTATGCCTATAATATGTCTATAATATGCCTATATTATGTCTACATTATGTCTATATTATCTCTACATTATGTCTATATTATGTTTACATCATGTCTATATTATGTCTACATTATGCTTATATTATGTCTACACTATGTCTATATCATGTCTACATTATGCCTATATTATGTCTACATTATGCCTATATTATGTATACATTATGTCTACATTATGCCAATATTATGTCTACATAATGCCCATATTATGTCTACATTATGTCTACATTATGTCTATATAATGTGTATATTATGTCTATATTATGTCTACATTATATCTACAGTATGCCTATATTATGTCTGCATTGTGTCTATATTATGTCTACATTATGTCTATATCATGTCTATATCATGTCTACATTATGTCTATATCATGTCAATATGATGTCTTCATCATGTCTACATGATATCTACATAATGTCTATATCATGTTGATATTATGTCTATATCATGTCTATATTATGTCTACATTATGTCTATATCATGTCTACATAATGTCTATATTATGTTTACATTATGTCTATATTATGTCTACATTACGTCTATATTATGTCTACATTATGCCTATATTATGCCTAGATTATGTCTACATTATGTCTATATTATGTCTACATTATGTCTATATTATGCCTATGTTATGTCTACATTATGTTTATATTATGCCTATATTATGTCTACATTATGTTTATATTATGCCTATATTATGTCTACATTATGTTTATATTATGCCTATATTATGTCTACATTATGTTTATTTTATGCCTATATTATGTCTACATTATGTCTATATTATGCCTATATTATGTCTACATTATGTTTATATTATGTCTACATTATGTCTATATTATGTCTACATTATGCCTATAATATGTCTATAACATGCCTATATTATGTGTACATTATGTCTATATTATCTCTACATTATGTCTATATTATGTTTACATCATGTCTATATTATGTTTACATTATGCTTATATTATGTCTACATTATGTCTGCATTATGTCTATATTATGTCTACATCATGTCTATATCATGTCTACATTATGCCTATATTGTGTCTACATTATGCCTATATTATCTATACATTATGTCTACATTATGCCAATATTATGTCTACATTATGCCCATATTATGTCTACATTATGTCTACATTATGTCTAAGTTATGTCTATATTATGTCTATATTATGTCGACATTATATCTACAGTATGCCTATATTATGTCTGCATTGTTTCTATATTATGTCCACATCATGTCTATATCATGTCTATATCATGTCTACATTATGTCTGTATCATGTCAATATGATGTCTACATCATGTCTATATGATGTCTACGTAATGTCTATATCATGCTGATATTATGTCTATATCATGTCTATATTATGTCTATATCATGTATATATCATGCCTATATCATGTCTATATTATGTCTTTATCATGTCTATATCATGTCTATATGAAATCTATATCACGTCTATATCATGTCTACATTATGTCTATATCATGTCTATATTATGTCTATATGAAGTCTATATCACGTCTATATCATGTTTGCATTATGTCTATATTATGTCTATATCATGTCCATATTATGTCTATATAAAATCTATAACATGTCTACATTATGTCTATATTATGTCTATATGAAATCTATATCATATCTACATTATGTCTATATCATGTCTATAATATGTCTATATGAAATCTATATCACGTCTATATCATGTCTACATTATGTCTATATCATGTCTATAATATTTCTATATGAAATCTATATCACGTCTATATCATGTTTACATTATGTCTATATTATGTCTATATCATGTCTACATTATTTCTATATTATTTCTATATCATGTCTACATTATGTCCATATCATGTCTATATCATGTCTACACTATGTCTATATCATGTCTACATTATTTCTATATCATGTCTACATTATGTCTATATCAGATTTATGTTATGTCTATATCATGTCTATATCATATCTATATCATGTCTATATGATGTCTATATCATGTCTATATTATGTCTATATCATGTCTACATAATGTCTATATCATGTTTATATTATGTCTATATTATGTCTATATCATATCTACATAATGTCTACATTATATCTATTTCATGTCTATATCATGTCTACATTATATCTATATCATGTCTACATTATATCTATATCATGTCTATATCATGTCTATATCATGTCTATGCAGATCCTGCAGAGAAAGTGGGGTTGATTGGATTGAACACACCCTCGGGAAACCAGCATCCAGCACCACACGCCAGTGCCTGACCTGGAAGCCGCGGGGGAAAGGAAGAGAGCCAGCCTCGGAACACCTGGAGGCGAGACACTGAAGAGCAGATAAGGATGCAGGGAACCAACTAGACATGAATTCAACAGGCAGCCCAGAACAGAGTGCGATGGTGGGTGTCGTCGATGACTATGCTCATCCCAGAGCTATGGGCCTAAGTAAGTAAGTATGTCTATACTATGTCTATGTTATGTCTAGTATATGCATTACTTTTGACCTGGCCCCTTACCTGGTTGTATTTACGTCATAACATTCCTAGTAGGATTTAAACAGTAAAATATCATCGTTATCATCATCATCATCATCAGATTAATCATAATCACAACCAACACCATCATCACCATCAACATCATCATCATCATTACCACCAGGATCATCGTTTCCATCATCATCATCATCATCATCATCATCATCATCAAACATCATCGTTGTAAATCCATCCTCATGAACACCATATTGATTACATATATGACTTTCATCGCTGTTGTCACTGTCATGTTCAAATTGATCCATGGTATTCGTTACATTATGCTGAAGGTAATGAATTATCGTACTCGTAATGTAAAATTAAATGTGTCATAGTATTTGTAATTTATACTTATTTTACGCTGTATGTACTATTTCTTTATTTCTTTATCAGCTCCCATTCTACTTTACGGTGTATGAGTATAGATGCCCGAAATGGTATTTCTCCAGGGTGCCCTGTCCTGACATTTTTTGTTTCCTTCCGTAAAAGTTTACTTTCTTTGCTTTAATGCCTCTTTTTATGTTCTTCCCACTTTCTCTGAGGTCAGTCTTTTGATCGTTTACCTTGAGTTTTAGCACTGTATACTGATTTAGTTATTCTATTATCATTCATTCTGTTTACATGCCCAAATATCTCAGTTGATTTTTTCTATCTTAGTTATTATGCTATCTGCTTTGGTTTTATCTCTTACTGTTGTGTTTCTGATTTTGTCTCTTTTAATTTTCCTTACTTTTCTTTTCAGATATTTCATTTCCATTGTTTGTACTCTTCTGTATGTTCTACTGTCTAAGGTCCAGATTTCACTGCTATAGAGGAGAGTAGGACAATAAACTGTGTTGTATATTGCCATTTTGGTTTTTGTTGGCAATTCCTGTTTACCTATAAATGTCTTTCCTACATGGTTATATATTGTCATTGCCTTTTGGATTCTCTGGCTGATTTCTTCTCTTAGTTTTCCCTCTGAGTTAATCATTACTCCTAGGTAGTTGTAGCTTTGAACTTGTTCTAAGTTCTCTCTGCCCAATTTAAGATTTTGTGTTTTAGCTTCCCTTGTTACTAGGAATGCTTTGGTTAATTTAATTCATTATTCATCGTTTTGATATTCGATTGCTGGGCAGTGGATAGGTAAGCACCTGTACGGGGAGTAGACGATCCCGTCCTCCACGAGTCTCCTGCTGCTTTGCAGGCGGGTCTGGGAGTTCACCCTTACTGAAAATAACAACCTACTGCCTTGCAGGCTGGTCCTGGTTGACAAAGGCTAAGGGAGTTAAACCCTGACATAATAACAACCAGCTGCCTTGCATGCTGATCTTGGGTGACCAAAGGCTAAGAGAGTTAACTCTCACAGAAAACAACAAGGCCTCGTATGGGGACTTCAATGTGGGAGCCCCACCATCTACCTAGGGTACATTGGGCTAATCCCCTGCTTATCCAAAACCAAACTGATTCAAAGAAATACAAATTATGATATACCCGGCTTGAACTTTTGAAGACGACTCTCGAAAAGAACACGGACTGTGATTTTTGGAATATCAAATTTAGGGCTTTAAATGGAAAATAGATAGAATTGGTTTAAGAAATGGACAAATTCAAAGTAGACATTTTGGCCATTACAGAAACAAACAAAAAAAGAGGACAAGGAATAGAAAATGTAGGACGAAATCATACTTTAATCATCTCAGGAGTAGATGTCAATGATAGAGCTAGAGCAGGAATAGGTCTCTTAATGCATAAAAGGCATGAAAAGCTACTAGAAAGTTGGAAATGTATACGCCCACAGCTATAAGAGGTAAATAATAAACCAAAAGGAAGAGGTCTAAAATTATTTATAGCTTATGGACCAAACAAAGACACCACTAAAAAAGAAAAAGAAATCTTCAAAAACGATTTACAAATAGCTACAGAAAATCTTAAACCCAAACACGAAGTAATGGTTTTAGGAGATTTAAACGCTAGAGTAGGCAACAATACAGAAACGTCAGGAAGACTAATAGGTAAAGAAGGCAAGAAAACACCTTGGAGAGAGATTAATATTAATAGATTTTTGCCTAAAGAATAACATGAAAATAGCCAACACCTTTTTTTCCTCATAAAGATATCCCAAATGTACAAAACAAGAGTAAATTAAAGAAGACAACGAAATCATGGAAACATGGAAAAATATTTTCAACAATAACATAATCCATTCAGAATATATGAAACAAGGAGTAAAGATCAATTAATAAGAGTAACAAGTAATCCAGAGGAACCAGCTGAAGGTGTAGATATCTCAATGGAAGAAATCCAAATAGCTATAAGAAAAGTGAATTTAGGAAAGGCCCCAGGAGCAGATCAAGTTTATCCAGAAATGATTAAAAACCAAGGAAGAGAGGCAGTCAAATTACTACATGCAATATACCAACAAGTATGGAAGTCCAACCAGGTGCCAGACGACTGGGAAAAGGGAACGGTAGTACCGATACATAAGAAAGGATCAACTATGGAATGCTCAGACTATAGAGGGATATCACTACTTAGTGTACTAAGAAAAGTGTATGCCAGGATTTTGGAAATGAGACTAAGGAAAAGAGTAGAGAATCAGATTGAATAACATAGAGTGGATTTAGACCAGGAAGAAGTGTACAATACTACATATTTACAATTAGACAAATAATAGAAAAATTCCGTGAGAGAAACACTGACTTGCACCTGTGTCTTATTGACTTAGAAAAGGCATTTGACACTGTGAGGAGGAACGAACTATGACATTCCTTAAAAGAACACAATGTAGAGCAACATTTAATAGAAGCCATTAAACGTTTTTACCATAAACCAATATGTGCAGTGAGAGTAGCTGGACACATATCTGAAAAATTTGATGTAGAGGGTTGTATCCTAAGTCATCCTTTGTTTATCACATTTATGGATTTAGTCGCAAAGGCATCCTCAAAAATGAAGAAATTGAATGTAGGTATATGGATGCTCAAACCACTAAATGTATCAATGCTTTCATTTGCCGATGATTTAGTTCTGTTTCGGAAATCAGAAAGTGACCTTAGCCTTTGGTCAACCAAGACCGGCTGCAAGGCAGCATGTTATATTCTGTCAGGGTTAACTTCCTTAGCCTTTGGTCAGACAAGACCCGCCTGTAAGGTAGCAGGAGACTCGTGGAGGGCGGGATCGCCTAATCCGTACATGTGCTTACCTGTCCGTTGCCCGGTGTGTGTACTCACCGTAACAAAAACAAATTTCCCTTCGTGGATAATAAAATGCATTCAATTAATTCAATGTCAACTTATATAGCTGACCTAAATCGTGAAATGGAGTTGTGCATTACCTGGTCACTCCTCGTAACAAACCTTGTCATGTTCTCTTTTTTTTTTTTTTTTTAAGCAAGATTCGGTTGTTACATTTATGCCTAAGAAAACCTAAGGTAAGAAGGCTAGTGAATCTAGCCTAGGGTTACGACACGTCATCTGGGAGATGAAAGGGTACGCTAACCCATTCAGTGAACGCTAGCTAACCTGTGTGTAACTCCTGACCGTTTACCGTGAAACACTTCATGTATTGTGAACACAACCAAGACTACAAAAAAAAGTTTATGTAAAGATCACATCCAAACCATAAAACCCACAACAGTCAACATGTGAACGTGACGGCAAACGGAAATAGAAAACGAGGACTAGAACCTTACATGTCATGGCACCATAACAAGTCCTGTTTTGTCAGTCATTGTTCTTCTTCTTTTTTTTTTTAACATCGGTGTCGTTACCTTCCAGAAAATGCGTCGGTGTTAAAGGGACTGTAGCACGTCACGACTGCTGACGTCATGAGAAGCAGAAGCCGGAGATTCATCGTGGCCTGAGAGGAATTGATAGAGAAAGTTGTACGTTATTGTGTTTGAGGTGTCTGCGTTATGTATAGCATTCAGGAATCTGTAGTTTTAAATTACGGTGGTTACTTTGGTACTTGATGTACAGCACAGTTTCTGCTACAATGGAAATCAGGTTGATCGCGTTATCACTACACTATATGGTTTTTAAACCAGACCTCTATGAATTCTACGAAGTATTAGAACAAATGCAAGATATATTAAGGGTGGACATGGTCATGATCAGAACACTATGAAAATTATTATACATGTACCTCCATAACTATTTCATTAGACTTTAACAATGTGTCGACTTAACAAAACCGTGCCACCATTACTATAAACCCCGTGGGAGTTTACGAACTAGACACGAACATTGTCAGGTAAGTGTTCTTTTTTTCTTTCTTCCTTTTTTACTCTTTCCGTAAACAATATTAATTTGTTTAGCAATAGAAATACTTGACCTAAAGAGAGAGAGAGAGAGAGAGAGAGAGAGAGAGAGAGAGAGAGAGAGAGAGAGAGAGAGAGAGAGAGAGAGAGAGAGAGAGAGAGAGAGAGAGAGAGAGAGAGAGAGAGAGAGAGAGAGAGAGAGAGAGAGAGAGAGAGAGAGAGAGAGAGAGAGAGAGAGAGAGAGAGAGAGAGAGAGAGAGAGAGAGAGAGAGAGAGAGAGAGAGAGAGAGAGAGAGAGAGAGTTAGGAAGAGATAGAGAGAGAGAGGAACAGAGTCAAATCAGAGAGAGTAAGAGACAGAAAGACACAGAGAGAGAGAGAAGAGAGATAGAGAGAGAGAGAGAGACAGAGTCAAATCAGAGAGAGTAAGAGAGAGAAAGAGACAGAGAGAGAGAGAGAGAGAGAGAGAGAGAGAGAGAGAGAGAGAGAGAGAGAGAGAGAGAGAGAGAGAGAGAGAGAGAGAGAGAGAGAGAGAGAGAGAGAGAGAGAGAGAGAGAGAGAGAGAGAGAGAGAGAGAGAGAGAGAGAGAGAGACAGAGAGAGAGAGAGAGAGAGAGAGAGAGAGAGAGAGAGAGAGAGAGAGGAGAGAGAGAGAGAGAGAGAGAGAGAGAGAGAGAGAGAGAGAGAGAGAGAGAGAGAGAGAGAGAGAGAGAGAGAGAGAGAGAGAGAGAGAGAGAGAGAGAGAGAGAGAGAGAGAGAGAGAGAGAGAGAGAGAGAGAGAGAGAGAGAGAGAGAGAGAGAGAGAGAGAGAGAGAGAGAGAGAGAGAGAGAGAGAGAGAGAGAGAGAGAAGAGAGAGAGAGAGAGAGAGAGAGAGAGAGAGAGAGAGAGAGAGAGAGAGAGAGAGAGAGAGAGAGAGAAGAGAGAGAGAGAGAGAGAGAGAGAGAGAGAGAGAGAGAGAGAGAGAGAGAGAGAGAGAGAGAGAGAGAGAGAGAGAGAGAGAGAGAGAGAGAGAGAGAGAGAGAGAGAGAGAGAGAAGAGGACGACGACGACGAGGAGGTGGAGGACAAGGAGATAGAGAGGAAGAGACAGATTCAGGTATGGAAGAAACCTAATATGAAGGGCCCTGGAGATGGAACAGGTTTTGGAATAGAAAATGAGAATGAATACTTTAAGAAGCTGTATAATATGAGTGTTTGCCTTTGATACGAAATTGAATACTTTCAAGATGCTTAATACAACACGAGTGATTACGTATGATACGAGAATGAATACTTTCAAGATGTTCCCTTGATCTGAAAATGAACTTTTTGGCTTGTTCTTGTAAGCTATTTTTTTTTAAATTCATTATTTTTCAAGTTACTGATGAAAGCAAAATCCGATTTGATCAAATTTAGATATATATTAAGAAAGATATGTGCAAAGTTTGAAAAAAAAATGTCAAAAATGTGGAAGTCTGTAGATATTGAATTTGACCGATGTTACATGTGCCGTGGAGACAGAATGCGCAAGTGATGGCTTCCTTATATCGCGATTGACCGTTTTTAGAAATAAATAAAGGAAAGAGAAAAAAAAGAAAAATACTGAAAACATTTATTTCTAGAACCAGAAACGATTTTATCACAATATTTCCCCTATCCAAACACTAACAACCCCTCTCCCCCTCTTCCAATGTCGCGGATGTACAGATTATTATGAGCGCTGCAAAACATCGAAGCATGCTTCCATGTTCCGATTTTGCGGTACATGTACCCACTTGGATCCAAATTGTTTAAAATGTTTAGGCAAAATCCAGGATGGCGGCAGTTTCTAGGACAACCGGTAACGTCAGACAAAAAAGACGATATTTCAACTCAGCACACCATGTCCAATTACACCTGTATATAAATAAGTATACAACATGACTGCTTACCTTTGATATGAGAATGAATACTTTCAAGATGTTAAATACAACATGACTGCTTACCTTTGATATGAGAATGAATACTTTCAAGATGTTAAATACAACATGACTGTTTACCTTTGATATGAGAATGAATACTTTCAAGATGTTAAATACAACATGACTGCTTACCTTTGATATGAGAATGAATACTTTCAAGATGTTATATACAACATGACTGCTTACCTTTGATATGAGAATGAATACTTTCAAGATGTTAAATACAACATGACTGCTTACCTTTGATATGAGAATGAATACTTTCAAGATGTTAAATACAACATGACTACTTACCTTTGATATGAGAATGAATACTTTCAAGATGCTAAATACAACATGACTGCTTACCTTTGATATGAGAATGAATACTTTCAAGATGTTAAATACAACATGACTGCTTACCTTTGATATGAGAATGAATACTTTCAAGATGTTAAATACAACATGACTACTTACCTTTGATATGAGAATGAATACTTTCAAGATGTTAAATACAACATGACTACTTACCTTTGATATGAGAATGAATACTTTCAAGATGTTAAATATAACATGACTACTTACCTTTGATATGAGAATGAATACTTTCAAGATGTTAAATATAACATGACTGCTTACCTTTGATACGAGAATGATAATGAGTCGGGAGTTGGTTTGCGTTTCGTGTTACGTGGGTGTGTATATTATTTAGTACATATCTGTGTCTGCGCGTGCCTTGTACGTAGGGCTGGGCGTGTGGTGTTGTTGTTATACGTCTTTGTATACAAAATAAACAGCGCTGAATGGTCGCCTTCTCGTGAGAAGAAAGATGTCGGACAAAGGCTTTATTTTGATTCCATCAGTCCATGTTTTTACCTGTCGTCAAAACAATGCACACAATAATGTATTATGCTGTAAGGGCTGGTCTGTGAATTGCGTGACGATCAATGAAACTTATCAGATCAACTTTCAAATCGTCGGTTCAGAATTACTTGTACGCCTATATACCGTCCTACCAACCCATGCCATTTGTGATTTTTTAAAGTTATTTTTTTCAGCATCATATTAAGTCATTTGCCTGTTTGACACTATGATAATCATAAATCTTTTTTATTTATTTTTTGCTGTTGTATGAAATTCTGTCTACAGTCGTTTTTACATAATGTGTACGTAATGCGTGATACGTAATGCGTGATGCGTAAACGATAATTACATGGAAATCTAAGCAAGGTGTATTACTCACTACGCACAACGAAACACATGGAAACACTTGAGTAGAGTTTCCATTGTAATCGTCTAGGCATTACACATCATGTATCACGTATTACGTACATGTGGAAAGACCTAAGTAGAAGTTCCATTGTAATCGTCTAGGCATTACGTATCATGTATCACGTATTACGTACATGTGGAAAGACCTTAGTAGAAGTTCCATTGTAATCGGCTAGGCATTACGTATCATGTATCACGTATTACGTACATGTGGAAAGACCTGAGTAGAAATTTCATTGTAATCGGCTAGGCATTACGTATCATGTATCACGTATTACGTACATGTGGAAAGACCTGAGTAGAAGTTCCATTGTAATCGTCTAGGCATTACGATCATGTATCACGTATTACGTACATGTGGAAAGACCTTAGTAGAATTTCCATTGTAATCGTCTAGGCATTACGCATCATGTATCACATATTACGTACATGTAGAAACACCTTAGTAGAAACACATTAGTAGAATTTCCATTGTAAGTGTTGTTTACACATTACTCATCATGTATTGCGTATCATAAACGTGGAAACACCTTAGTACAATTTCCATTGTAATTGTTGTTTACCCATTACGCATCATGTATCCCATATTACGTACACATAGAAACACATTAATATAATTTCCATTGTAATTTAATATAATTTCCATTGTTGTTTACCCATTATGCATCATGTATCACATATTACGTAAAAGTGGAAGAACCTTACTAGAATTTGCATTTTAATAGTTAGTTAGGCATTACAATTCATGTATCACGTATTACGGACACGTGGAAACACCTGACTAGAATTTCCATATGATTTTTTTGTTTAGGCATTACGCATAATGTATTACGTATTACGTACACATTGAAACAGCTGAGTAGAATTTCCAGTGTAATCGTTTAGGCATTTCGCACCATGTATCACGTATTACATACACATGGAAACATCTGAGTAAAATTTCCATTGTAATTGTTGCTTACACATTACACATCAAGTATCACATATGACATACACATGGAAATACCTGCGTAGAATTTCCATTGTAATCGTTAAAGCATTTCGCATCATGTATCACGTAGTACATACACATGGAAATACCTGAGTAGGATTTCCATTGTAATGTTTGCTTACACATTACGTATCATGTATCATATTACGTACACAGAGAAACATCTGAGTAAAATTTCCATTGTCATTGGTGCTTACGCATTACGCATCATGTATCACGTATTAGATACACGCGGAAACACCTGACTAGAATTTCCATTGTAATCGTCTAGGTATTACGCATCATGTATTACATACCCGGGCAGTGGACAGGTAAGCACATCTACGGGGAGTAGATGATCCCGCCCTCCACGAGTCTCCTGCTGCCTTGCAGGCGAATCTTTGCCCGACCAAAGACTAAGGGAGTTAACCCTGATAGAAAACAACTTGCTGCCTTGCAGGCCGGTCTTGGTTGACCTAAGGCTAAGGGAGTTAACCCTGACAGAAAATAACATCATGCTGCCTTGCAGGCTGGTCTTGAATGACTAAAACGTAAGGGAGTTAACCCTGACAGAAAATAACAAGGTCTGGTAGGGGGTCTAAGGGTGGCAGCCCCACCATTTACTTATGGTACAATGGGCTAATCCCCTGCTTATCCAAAAACAAACAGATTCAGAGAAATACATATAATACAACTGGCTTGATCTTTCGAAGACGAATTTGGAAACGAATACGGACTGTGATTTTTTGGGAATATAGAACGTTAGGGCAATAAATGGAAAAGAGTTAAAATTAGTTGAAGAAATGGAAAAATTCAAAGTAGATATGTTAGCCATTACAGAAAGTAAGAAAAAAGGACAAGGAATAGAAAATGTAGGACCGAATCATATTTTAATCTTCTCAGGAGTAGATGTCAAAGATACAGCTAGAGCATGAGTAGGCCTCCTAGTGCATAAAAGGCATGAAAAGCTACTAGAAAGTTGGAAATGTATAAGCTCACGGTTATTAGAGGTAAATATTAAACCAAAAGGACGAGAAATTAAATTATTAATAGCTTATGGACCAAACGAAGACGCAACTAATGAAGAAAAATTATCTTCGAAAACGATTTACAACTAGCTGCAGAGAATCTTAAACCCAAACAGGAACTAATGCTTTTAGGAGATTTAAACACTAAAGTAGGCAACAATGTAGAAACGTCAGGAGGAGGAATAGGTAAAGAAGGAGAGACAACTTCTCCAAATGGAGAGAGACTCATAGATTTTGCCTAAAGAATAACATGAAAATAGCCAACACCTTTTTTACTCATAAAGATATCCAGAAATATACAAGAGTAAATGAAGACAGGTGAAAATTCAATGATAGACTACTTAATAGTTAGCAGCTCCTTTTTCATAGCACATTGGATGCAAGAGTAAACAGGGGAACAGAAATATTTAGTGATCATCACTTAGTGACCGCCAAAATGAGATTACTGACTGAAGAAAAACAAAAAAGAAAGAGAAGAAAGCTACAAAACTCAAAATAGAGGAATTAAATAAACCAGTACTAAAACAGGTATACCAATCTATGATAAAAAGATTTATCAGTGAAATGCAGATGGATCTGAATGATAGCACAATAGAAGAAAAGTGGCAGATGTATAAAGAAATACTCCTCAGTTGTAATGAAGAGGCATGTGGTAGGAAACAAATTAAAGGAGATAAAAAAAGAACAGCATGGTGGAATAAGAATGTCAAGACTAAGATCAAAGAAAAGAAGGATGTCTGGAAGAATTACTTGCAAACAAAGAGACGTGAGTAAAAGAACTATCGCCAAACAGGAACAATGGGAAGAATTTGGACAAAGACTTCAAGAAAGCTATCAAGGAAGTCAAACGCTGTTCTGGGGGGGGGGGGCAACGAAGAGCATGAGAAAGACCAAAGCATGCCCAATACGACAAATTAAGAATGCCAAAGGAGAAATAATGAAAGAAGACAATGAAATTATGGAAACATGGAGAAAGCATTTTCACCAATTACATAATCCCTTCAGAACGTATGAAACAAGGAGTAAAGATCAATGAGTAAGAGTAACAAGTAATCCAGATGAAACAGCTAAAGATGTATATATATAAAGGAAGAAATCCAAAGAGCTAGAAGAAAAGTGAATTTAGGGAAAAACCCCAGGAGCAAATCAAGTTCATCCAGAAATGATTAAAAACCAACGGACATAGGCAGAAAAACTACTACATGCAATATGCCAACAAGCATGGAAGTCCAAACAGGTGCCAGACGACTGGAAAGGGAAACGGTAGTGCCAATACATAAGAAAGGATCAACTATTGAATGCTCAAACTATAGAGGGATATCACTACTTAGCGTACCAGGAAAAGCATATGCCAGGATACTGGAAATGAGAGTAAGGAAAAGAGTAGAGGATCAGATTGAAGAACACCAGAGTGGATTTAGACTAGGAAGAAGTTTACAAGACCACATATTTACAATTAGACAAATAATAGAAAAATTATCTGAGAAAAACATTGACTTGCACCTGTGTTTTATAGATTTAGAAAGAGCATTTGACGCTGTGAGGCGGGACGAACTATGGCATTCCTTAAAAGAACACAATGTAGAGCAACATTTAATGGAAGCTATTGACAGTTTTTACAATAAACCAACATGTGCAGTGAGAGTAGGTGGAAACATATCTGCCGAATTTGCTGTAGACATAAGAGCAAGACAGGGTTGTACCTTAAGTCCTGTTTTTTTTACAACATTTATGGATTCAGTCGCAAAGGCATCCTCAAAAATGAAGAAAATAAATGTAGGTATGTTGAAGCACAAAACCAGTAAATGTATCAATGCTTTCATTTGCCAATGATTTAGTTCTGTTTGGAAAATGAGAAAGTGAGAAAGTGACCTTTAGTCGAAAACACAAAATCTTAAATTGGGCAGGGAGAATTTAGAACAAGTTCACAGCTACAATTGCCTAGGAGTAATGATTAACTCAGAGGCAAAACTAAGAGAAGAAATCAGCCAGAGAATCAAAAAGGCAAGTGCTATATTGCTATATATAACTCTCTAGGAAAGGCATTTGTAAGTAAACAAGAATTGTCAACAAATACCAAAATGGCAGTATACAACACAGTGTATTGTCCTGCTCTCCTCTATGGCAGCGAAACCTGGACCTTAGACAGTAGAGAATACAATAGAGTACAGGCAGCTGAAATCAAATATCTAATAAGAGTAGTAGGGAAAACTAAAAGAGACAAAATCAGAAACACAACAATAAGAGATCAAACCAAAGCCTATGGCATAAAAACTAAGATAGAAATAAAGCAATTGAGATGGTTTGGGTATGTAAACAGAATGAATGACAATAGAATGGCTAAATCAGTATACAGTGCTAAGGCCCAAGGTAAAAGATTAAAAGGCAGACCTCGGAGAAAGTGGGAAGAAAATATGAAAGAGCCACTAAAGCATATAAACAGGACAGGGTATCCTTGAGAAAGATCATCTCGGGCATCTGAACCCATACACCGAAAGGTAAAATGGGAACTGATACAGAAAGAAAGAAAGGAAGGAAACAGAAAATGTCAGGACAGGGCAGCCTTGAGAAAGATCATTTCTGGCATCTAAACCCATACACCGGAAGGTAGAATGGGAACTGATAAAGAAATACATTGTAGAAGCAATCTTTTTTTCCCCGAAAGTCAAACAATAAATACAAATCTCTTTTCTTTTCTTAAACTTCACCCATGCGCACCGGGTATGTAGTTCATGACGGTCACCCCAAATGGTAAAACACTATACAGTTCTTCTGTAATGGGTTTCGTCTTTATCTATGTCAGTTAGTCCTTGTATAGGTGAATCATCAGAAAATCAAAGTAGTGTTACATCGAATTTGCACTCATCTGTCTATGGGGTGAAAAGAACAAATGATAGAAAACATTCTTGTGGATCTCCAATGTTTGGTGTTATTGTTAAAAGTGGAGATAGGTTTTTGTTCAGTTTCACGTTTTGATTGCGATCGGATAACAAAGCACTAATCCAAGCTGTTTATAATATAAACATGATAATTACCGTCTTTGAGTTTGTTTTTCAATATGGATGGTTTTGTGGTGTTGAACGCTGAGGGCAAATCGGCAAACAGTTTGCGATTATAATTTTTGGTTTATCTTAGTGCTTATAAAATTCTTACACTAGTTAACAAAAGTAAACTTCGACCGTAACGAGCTCAGATTCAACGAGATCACGGATCCTGCAAGGTCATTAAAAATCCCCAATTATTTCCCTTAAATTGAGTCAACGAGTGAAAAAATTAGCAATCTTGGCTCCAATGATCTAGATCTAGTATCAGTTTTACTGGCATCATTCCAAGGAGATACTTTTTTCCATTGAAGTTATCAAAACAAAACAAAATAAATTCATCTAGCCCACAGAACATCCATCTAGCCCCCATCATGATTCTAGACACATGTATTAAGAATGTGCCGGTGGGAAGGAAAGAAAAGGACGTCGCGTAGTGCATGCCAAATGCCAAGTGTCAAGCACAATGTTGGCCGGGGCATTTAAGGATGCCAATGCCATGTAATGTATACATCTGGACAGGGATGATTGAGGTTGACTAATATGTCCCTTACTCACCCCTTATCGCTTCGTTCACTACGTGCGACGCCGGTTGATTTTCATACATCATCTTCCCTTGACATAAGTGTGTCTCGAGACAGGTTGACAGATAAATTTTTTTAGTGTTTCAAGCAATGAACGAACAAAAATACACAAACACAATTGCATATGCTTCATATCAACGCAATAAGTTACAGGTCGCTATGCTTCACATGTTTTTTAAACTTTGTCCATGTATTATTTTTTTTGGAGCTTAATCTAGATTGCTTAAAACAACGTCACCAAGTAATATTAAATAAATGTAAAGTAAAGACATCTCAGATTCAACAGGACCTTGGATTCAACGCTAACTCCAGGACGGTCCCGACCATCTCATTGAATCCGAGGCTTACTGTATCCAAAATCGGGTAGAAGGAGTAAGCTAGAGCTTTTGATTTGATTTGATCTGATTTACCCACATCCACAACTAAGGTGATCTCGGGGTTTTTGGCAGGATTTTTATATTCTGTCCGGGCTGTCCCGTAAACAACAAATGGATCTTTAAAGTGCAGAGAATGATGTGATATGCATACGGGACTCCCTTTTAATCGATGTGACTATATGTCGATCCACCTCCCTGGACCGGGGGGGGGGGGGGGGGATTTTACCCGAAACCTTTCGGTTGAGAGGTCAACACATTGCCTCTAGACGCTGGACTACCGAGGAAGCTAAAGGCATGGTTCTATGACACCACATATAGCATTCCCTTTTGGGATTCCCAGAAAATTGCATTACACTGCGTTTACCATGGTGTGTAAAATAGATGACTTGGTGATGTCATATCACAACGGTTACGATAACTATGCAGCTTTATCGACGTGATTTTTGAGTCATGAGTCAATTGAGATGGTATGGGCATGTAAAAGACCAAAAGGCAGACCGTGGGAAGAAGATATAAAAGAGGCATTGAAGCATAGAAATTTAACTTTTTTGGAAGGAAACAGAAAATGCCGGGACAGGGCATCCTGGTGAAAGATCATCTCAGGCATCTGAACCCATACACCAAAAGGTAGAATGGGAACTGATAAAGAAAGGAAGAAAGAATTATTATTAGTTTTTAGGAGTAGAAGACTAAAGGTTTTAGTTTGCATTGAAAGTTTGAATATTCATTTCGGGCTTCCACTCCATCAAAATCCATCAAAATATCAAATTTATTTCTAGTTCGGTGAGTTTACATAGCGATTTGCTAGAGACAAATTTTCCAAACCTGATATGGACGGTGAATCACTGGAGACCAAGTTTTCCGAACCTGATATGGACGGTGAATCACTGGAGACCAAGTTTTCCGAACCTGATATGGACGATGAATCACTGGAGACCAAGTTTTCCGAACCTGATATGGACGGTGAATCACTGGAGACAAAGTTTTCCGAACCTGATCTAGACGGTGATTCACTGGTGTCAACGTTTTCCAAACATGACCTGGGTGGTGATTTACTGCAGATTAAGTTTTCCAAAGCTGATATGGGCGGTGATTTACTGGAGATAAAGTTTTCCAAAGCTGCTGTGGACCGCGATTTACTGGAGACAAAGTTTTCCAAAGCTAACATGGTGACGATTTACTGGAGACAAAGTTTTCCAAACATGATCTGGGCGGCCATTTATTGGAAATAAAGTTTTCCAGTCTAGATCTGGAGGACAATTTACTGGAAGATAAAGTTTTCCAATCCAGATTTAGGCGGCGATTTATTGGAGACAAAGTTTTCCAAACCTGATATCGGCGGCGATTTACTGGAGTCAAAGTTTTCCAAACATGATCTGGACGGCGAATTACTGAAGACGAGGTTTCCATATACAGTGGATGCCGCATAAGTCGATGTTCAAGGGATCTACTAAAAAGATAAACTTATGTAAATAATCGACTTAAGCAATTGTTCAGTTACCTCCCTTTTCGTCATAATGATCTTGGATATTGCTAATATTACTAATAACTGACTGCTGAACAAAGGAGGCGGCATAATATTCTCACCCATCCCCCTACTCTCTATCTCTTTCTCCCCCCCCCATTTGTATTGTTGGTACATTGTATTCTCTAGCTGTGAGATCAACAGCCGTGGATGCCATTGACATTTAAACATAAACCTATCCACGTATTTTTCATTCATTTTACTGTTTGCGGACCGTGAAAAAGATGGACTTGAAAGGCATGCTACTTAAGTCGATGTCCACTTAAACAGTTTTTTTAATTAACTAAAAATGTATAGGGGTTGGAACCATCAAAACACATCGACTTAGATAATTTTAAAAATCGACTTATATATACAACGTCGACTTATGCAGCATCCACTGTATATGGTCTGGATGGTGATTTACTGGAGACATAAGAAGCGTGAGAGTGACAGTATGTGTATGTGGGTGCGCGTGTGTATGTGTGCGAAGCATGGCAAAGCAGAACGAGCGAGGGAAACAGAGAGTGGGGGGGTTTGGGTAAAGAGAGAATGGAGATAGAGAGAGAGAGGGGGAGGGGAGAGAAAGGGGGAGGGTAATGTGTGGGGGGTGAAGACCCCAGCAGATCAGAGCGGAATGAGAGGGAGAGAGAGGGAAGAAAGAGAGAGCGAGAAAGAGATGGGGTAAGGGAGAGGAAGGGGGGGAGGGAGAGTGTGTGTGTGGGGTGTGTGAAGAACCCAGCAGATCAGAGCGGAATGAGAGGGAGAGAGGAAGAAAGAGAGAGCGAGATAGAGAGGGGGTGACGGAGAGAAAGGAGGAGAGAGAGACAGACAGACAGAGACAGATAGACAGAGACAGATGGGGGTAATGGGGTTTGAAGGTGTCCCAACATTTTATATATATATATATATATATATATATATATATATATATATATATATATATATATATATATATATATATATATATATATAGACAAGAAATGATAAAACTTGAGGTGTTTTTTTGCTTTGACTTTTTTCTTTATTGATCGCAGAGACGTAGATCTAGACCTACGGTAGGCTAATCATGATTTTGCTACGTTACGTGTATCGGTAGGCCTAGTTGAATGTATAGTTTACGTCTCAAGTTTGAACACGACATTACTTCCATAGTGTATTTCTCAAAGACCAGGACAATAATTTTCCATGTGGTCTCACATGTTCCTTTGAAGTATATTTTATAACATTATTACCCATGTCATTGTAAAACGCATAGTAGTAGAATGACCTCGAAGTCAATAAAGATGCTTGCCCTATACTGTGTATTCTGACTTAAAAGCGCATAGAGCATCAGATAATGTTGGATATGCGCTAGATATCGATATAAATTCTACGCGCACACACACACACACACACGCACACACACACATATATATATATATATATATATATATATATATATATATATATATATATATATATGTATATTATTGTCAAACATACGAAACAGAGAGTTATCGTAGCTTTAAACTTTAGATCACTTGGCCTTGATGCTCTTTACTTTTCCTTGACCTCACCAAACGATATTAACATTTAACAGGATACACTAATCATTATAATCAATATAAACCCTTCAAACAAATCAAGATTGGATTATAAAGATATTGATTGCTAAGACAAGTTAAGCTTTGTGGGTCTTCCTTCAAGAACTTACAGCTGCTGCTCACGTATGTAACATGTTGCTAGACACGCTTGACTTCCCTCAGCTAATTGAATTTCGTATTTCGTATAAATTCCAAGGACATATCTATAATGATCATGATTTTGTATTTTTCGCCTCAATCCTCACTTCCGGTTTCCCGGTGTGCGTCTGCAGGAAGAAAAAGCACTGATTTGTTTTGTCCTTAGGTTCCAGACATTTTCTGAACAAATGGATGAAGAACCATCTCTAGAGACTGTTAACCAGGCTTTGCAAGCTCTGTACAACAATCCAGATGTTACAGGGAAAGAGAAAGCCTCTCTATGGCTTGGAGAGTTGCAAAAATCGGTACATTGTCATCATTGTGTGTGCAATAACAATCACAAACTTTTAATTTCAATATAATATATCTCTAAAAGGATTGAAAGATTGATATCTTATCATTTATCTATGTCTAGATTAGATATGAGAGCTAGATCTGGAATCTAGTGATCTAGATTAGGGATAATCGCACTTAGCACCGCACAAATTTCATACGAAATCAAATACGATTACAAACCCTTCTAGTTTAAACTCGACAGTTCTCGGCGCTTTACAAGTAGACCTGGAATATCCAAATCTACATCATGAAGTGTGTTCTTGCGTCGGCTGTTTACGAAATGGTATGAGTTCCATACTATTCGCAAGTATGACGGATAGACTTTGCCACTATCCATCATTAATTTATGGTGAAAGGAGCTCGTCTCTCACTGAATTCGCCTTTAATGACGGATGGACTTTGCCACTATCCGTCATTAATGATGGACCTGAGCATGATCCCAGTGAAATTGGGAATAGACTTTGTATTTTTTGTAAGGAGTAGTTAATGAAATTCAACATCTAGATCTAGATGTACGGTAAATCTAATAATGATTTTATTTTGTTATTATTTGACATTTTTACTATTTCCCCTGGATGTGGCAAATTACAGATGAATATGGTGGATGGGAACGATTCACCATTAGATCTAGATGTGACTTGCGTGATTTGGTATATACAGATCTATCTCTTTCTCGTATGTGTATGTGTGTCTCTCCTTCTATCTTTCTTGTCCTTGTCCTCTCTCTATCTCTGTCTTGTGCGCGTATCTATTCTCCTTTCTATCTTTCTTGGCCCTGTCCTTTCTCTCTGTCTCGTGTGTATATATTCTATCTCCTTCTATTTTATTGTATTGAAATCAGATTTTATTTCATTGACATTCTTTATGTGTTGTCTGTACTATGACAGTGCTCAGAGGTTGATCTAGTATTGATGAGGAATGTATTTTATTATTCAATTTTTCTTGATCTTGTGTTTGTCTCTCTGTATCTGCCTGGCTCTCTCTCTCTCTCTCTCTCTCTCTCTCTCTCTCTCTCTCTCTCTCTCTCTCTCTCTCTCTCTCTCTCTCTCTCTCTCTCTCTATCTGTCTCTCTCTGTCTCTCTCTCTCTCTCTCTCTCTCTCTCTCTCTCTCTCTCTCTCTCTCTCTCTCTCTCTCTCTCTCTTTCTCTCTGTCTCTCTCTCTCATTCACGTGTGTAAATGTGTCTCCTTCCCTTCCACATATCTTTTAAGGTTTTGTGTCACAATTATATACAAATCTACATCTTGAAAATGAAAATGAATAAACCAGGAAATGATATACAAAAAGAAGCTCCAAATCCTGGACGAAATTGACAAGTCACTAGGGAGCCCCAACTTCACAGAAATAGGCCTTCCCCAAATTGTTGCCCCTGGTGTGCCGCCTGAATGTCCGTTTTGTCTGCTCTGCAAGCACCGGGCATTCAGGCGGTCACTACTGTTCTGTACAGCATCCGATCAACACAGGCACCTGTAGTATTGTGTTCATACTACGTGTGAGCTATATACAATACTTCATGTGGGCTACAATACTACATGAGTATTGATTTTTGTTTCAATGTCGCCTGTTATTACTTTTAGGTCTTTATTTAGGCTTAGTAGAAAGTTTCGGGGTTTGATTTGAAGTAATGAAGTGAAGCTACTTTGATTTGAGCTTTTCTTTTCCGAGACTCAATTGCAACGTGGGTGGTTCTTCTTCTTTCCTTTTCTCTTTTATTTGATCTTTAATTTTGCTGTTTTCTCTCACCTGGGATCAATGTATATTTATGTTAGATGGGGGTAAAATCCAATAAAATAAACAAATCCAACTGACATCCACGCCCTTTACCAATCATGCCTGTAAAGGGAGATAACTCACACCTGTTGACTTTTTTTTTAAACTGCTATTTTTTAGCTTGGATTAGGATTCTTCATTCCAAGAGTGGCAGGTCTGCATCTATTAATATTGCCTTATAGGTAGCCATTGTCGAGATAGAGAGAAGGGGGGGTCATACTTGAAGAGAACATTAGGGAATATTGTAGTTGTAGTAAAATGTTCTGGAGGGAAGTAAGGTGACTCATGAGTACAGAGACATGGAAGAAAGTAGGTAAGAAAACATGAAAAATATGATGGAAATTAGTGACTGATAAAAAAGGATGAAGGTTTGGTGAGAAGATGGATTTGAATGTAAAGAAATGAAGACAAATGAAAAGAAAAGATGATTCACTGGTTTTCATCCGTTCTCTGGGTTGTTGTTTTTTTTTTGTGTGTGTATTTGGGTAATTATTTGGTTAGAGGTTATCAGGGGGAGGGAGGGGGCACACCATTTTAATAACTGCTATGGGATCTGTATCTTGCACAACATACACATTGCATCTGTGAAATTTTCACATGTTTTATAGAATCAGAGGATGAATAGTCTGCATGGCTATAATGGCTTGATATACTTTTGAAAATAAACCCACAGATATATATATATATAGGGTTTATTGCCAGTCCAGCAATGTACTACTTCTACTACAGGACTATGATGATACAGTATGTAACAGATATCTCTTGAATTTTGATTCTAAAAGTTGGCATGTCTGATAACATTTGGGTTTTTTTTATATTTCTTGTACATGGACTTGAATGAAAACGCTCTTACATAATATTATTTTGAAATTTTAAGGAGGGCGATAAAGTCCAGGGTTTTTTTTTCAGAGCTTCTCCCCATCTTTGATTTTTTTTTTCAGTTCATATTTTGCATGTGTATAGTCAAATATGTAATGAAAGAACATGAGCAGTTGTGTATCCTTTGATGGTCTCTTTATCTTGCATTTGAGGTATATTGTGTAGAATTTCTCATTTTTCTTGGATTCATTTTGGGGTCATCATAACCTATTGAAATAAAAAAAATTAAAGCAACCTCCATAAATGTGACATTTCTATCACGATTTTCTTAAGAGACGTTCTTGAGGATACACTGAAATACTATGTAATAAACTTTGTTTTTACAAATTTGAGGATTTTTAACTTAATTGACATAAAAGTTGAATGATGTGTACATTCTTTATGTCATCATTTACTTTGTTTGCTGAACCAGTGAATATAATTTTGAAAGCCAGCATAACTGGCTAGTGTGCTATTAAACGATTGGTAATTTCTGAGTAGAGTTAATTTCTTTTTTAAAGTTTTTACAATAAACCAACATGCGCAGTGAGAGTAAAGCTGGAAACATATCTGCAGCATTTGATGTAGATATAGGAGTAAGACAGGGTTGTTTCCTACGCCCTTCTTTGTTTATCACATTTATGGATTCAGTCTAAAAGCATCCTCAAAAATGAAGAAAATGAATGTAGGTATGTGGAAGCACAAAACCAGTAAATGTATCATCAATGCTTTCATTTGCCAATGATTTAGTTCTCTTTGGAAAATCAGAGAGGACCTTCAGTCGAATATCAACATTATGAACAATGAACTAAATAAAAGAGGAAAGAGAGTAAATGCAAAGAAAACCAAAACAATTCTAGTAACTAGTGAAGCTAAAACACAAAATCTTAAATTGGACAGGGAGTATTTAGAACAAGTTTAAAGCAATTTCCTAGGAGTAATGATTAACTCAAAGGGGAAACTAAGAGAAGAAATCAGCCAGAGAATCAAAAAGGCAAGTGCAATATATAATATAACCATCTTGGAAAGGCATTTGTAGGTAGCAAGAATTGTCAACAAAAACTAAAATGGCAGTATACAATACAGTTTATTGTCCTACTCTCCTCTATGGCAGCTAAACTTGGACTTTAGACAGTAGAGAATACAGCAGAGTACAGGCAGCTGAAATGAAATATCTAAGAAGAGTAGTAGGAAACTAAAAGAAACAAAATCAAAAACACAACAATAAGAGATCAAACCAAAACAGATAGCATAAAAACTAAGATAGAAATGAGTCAACTGAGATGGTTTGGGCATGTAAACAGAAAAAAATGACAATAGAATAGCTAAATCAGTATACAGTGCTAAAGCCCAAGGTAAAAGACCAAAAGGTAGACCTTGGAGAAAGTAGGAAGAAGATATAAAAGAGGCATTGAAGCATAGAAATTTAACTTTTTTGGAAGGAAACAGGGCATCCTGGAGAAGATTATCTCGGGCATCTGAACCCATACACCGAAAAGGTAGAATGGGAACTGATAAAGAAAGAAAGAAAGAACGTAATACAGCACAAAGGTATTTCAAGTATATCTTGATCTAATAATGTCTTTGGCAGTTATTCTTTTACTAAAGGAGTGGTTTTAATGGCCATATATATCTGTGTACAGCATCCAGAAATATGTTGATTTGCCTCTAAAAATGAGTGTATCGGGTTGTTGAGTGATAGTAAAAATATTGCCAAATAGAAGCCTCTTTTCTACGTCTTATTATTCTCTCATCTCGTATGGAGGAATTCCATAGTCTGGCACATCATTTCATTGTTTGCTAAAGTAATGTAAGTCCCATTTTCAGAGTTGAGCGGACGGGGTAGTCACGAGTTACAGAGCTTATTGGATTTCTTTTAATTTGAATAAAAAGATCTTAGATGCAGAAGCATATTTAGTTTGCCTCATGAAAGACATATGACAGTGGTCAACAAATTTTCCAAAAATATTGCCTAATAGAAGCCTCTTTTCTACATTTTATTATTCTCTCATCTCGTATGGAGGAATTCCATAGTCTGGCACATCATTTCATAATTTTTATTGACAAGTAGTATTTATCTTGTCTTTCTTTTTTCATTTTCAGGTTTATGCATGGCAGATATCAGGGAGTAGAGCCCTGTTTTTTCTAGATCTTAGGCATATGGTATAAATGTGGTAGGGAAGGGGTTCCATATTTTCTGTCCCGGCCATTATTTTAACAGCTAATGATCTGTCACCATACTTGAGGCCCCCCAATCCTTATCTGTATAATGGTGTTACAACAAAATCTATGTTCTATATTGCTGACATTTGCATCAAATCAGATTATCTATAAATTAAATGATAGCATCCTTAGATAGAGGTATTCCAAAAACCAGTGAGTCATTACTAATTAGTGCAGTTAGCTCTATATGACCGCTTTCCACGCTGTTTAAGCCAGAGAACTAAGAGGGACTCAAATATACAGAACATCCCAATGGCAGTGTTATTTGAGTGCTGACCTTCTTTGTTTATTTTGTTGTTTTTTTTGTGTAATCCTGTGTAATTACTGTTAATCAGTTTATTGGATTTCTTTTAATTTGAATAAGATCTTAGATGCAGAAGCATATTTAGTTTGCCTCCAAAGACAGATGACAGTGGCCAACAAATTTTCCAATTTTTATTGACAAGTAGTTTTATCTTGTCTTCTTTCTTTTTTCATTTTCAGGTTTATGCATGGCAGATATCAGATCAACTTCTTCGTCGCAAATCAGAGTTTAGAATCATGCTATTTTGCTGCTCAAAACAATGCATTACAAAGGTATGGCTCAAGGTGTTTTTTTTACTGGCCTTGAATGAATTTTGGAAATTTGGCAACTGTGCATGGTGTATGAAAGCCATCCCTTGATGTTACATCAACTGAATTTAGCATTTTGCTTCAATGATCGATTTATCAATATCTTACAAGTATTGTTTGTATATGGTCATGTTCTTCATGGTAAAGATTCATTAACATTTTAATGACTTGCAGAAATTAAAGACTCACTGAATCCTGATGATAACTGCTTCTTGTAGATTTTATGAATAAATATAACAATTTTGATATTGTCAACTGATTTTCAAACAGATGCAAATGAAGTCTTGTTTTAAATGTGGTGTTTCTATAGCCATACATGTAGATTAATTCAGTTGCACAATATTGTCACTCAATAGAACCTCTCTAATTAGGAAATCTTGGTGGATCATGAAATTGTCCCGGTTAGCTGGGTTCCCGTTACTCAGGATTTTGATAAAATACAAAATTAAATTAGTAATTTTTTGTAGCCACAGGACCAGTTGACCAAAACAAATATGGCATTCATATATGGTATCACTCACAGTCCAGCTTCATCGGATGGTAGATAGAGAAGACACATAATCAAGAATGCATGGTGGATCATTAAATCTCCTGGCGTGTCCACCTTTGTGATTGACAGGCTAAGCTGGCTATGAAATTCTATGACAGTACATGACTCTGCTTTCTAAACGCCACCTCATGTCAAAACTGTACTGGTGCTGCGACTGATTTCATGCCCGTGTAACAGATGTCTGGCTTATGGTCATCCTTTTATTTGAAGAATATTAGCAAGATACGATTTATTTTAAACCAAGCAACAACAAAAAATGCTTGTTACATCACTTATTCTTAGTCGTATAGATTATTGCAATGCTCTCTTAACATCTGCACCAACATATTTGATTCAGAGATTGAAAAAGCTTCAGAATAAGGTGGCTAGGCTAATCAACTTAACTATACAAAGTGAGCCAATATTAAAAGAACTACACTGGCTCCTAGTAAGTTACAGGATAGATTTTAAAATTTTGTTATTGTTACAAATGTCTAAACGGTCTTGTCCCATCCTATTTACAAGAGCTGGTCAGTTTTTACCAACCTAACAGAATATTAAGATCATCAAATTCTCTCTTAATCACAATGCCAACTAAAAGATTATCTTTTATTGTAAAGTCATTCAGTCATGCTGCCCCCTCTCTTATGGAATAATATCTCTTTCAAAACTAAAAGCAGCCCTTCATTTCAACTTTTTAAAGAATCTTAAGACTGAACTTTTTATGAGTTTCTTGTTCCTCTGTTTTATTGAACTTTTAGTATTTTTAAAACTAACATCCTTTTTAAAAAATATATTTTTTTTTAGGTTTATTACTGTACATTTTATATAATCTGTAATTGTGTCAATGCTCTAAAGCGCCATCGAGCATTTCGGTGGATGAGAGGCGCTCAATAAATGCTTTAGTATTATTATTAACTGGCACTGACAACATCGTCTACATATCATTATGTAAAGTATAACATGTTTGCCACTAACGCAGGTGTAATTAATTGATTGATTCGGAAACCAAATTTGGATAGCAAGTGAGTGTTGGAATAAATAATTGATGCAAGCCCGCAAAGAAATTGTCCTGATCAGCTGGAAACCTTTCACGTTTAGCGAGGTAAAATATATATTTAAAATTCTGTTCCTTGGGATTTCTTTCCAATTGGCCGGGTTTCTGATTAGAGAGGCTCCACTGTTTTATTTGTTTGTCTTTATCTTGCTCTTGATTCAATATTTCATTGATGCTTGTTTTGATTTGACGTTTTTGTTGTTCACTTTGATACTCAAGTTAGTTATATTAAAATAAAATAAAATTTAAGAGTTTTTTTCTTGTTTGATTTATTCACATATCTACATGCCTGATTGTTTTCCCTCATCCACAGATTCAGTATGCCTTCCATGAACTGCCCGCAGAGTCTCATCAGGTTTGTCACACCATAGTTTTGTGATGGTTTGGGAAGTCTCTTAAGTCATCTGTGAGGTTTGCACAAGCTTTGCAATGTTCAAGAAATTTAGAAGCAACAAAGTTTGGATCATGAACTTCAAAACTGTTAAGAAAATTATTGTTACTTGTTCTGCGGATTGTATATAAAGGTATATTCTGTGACTTTTCTTTTCAATGGCAAGTTTGTCTATGGTTTTGGCAATGAGGAGAGATGGTTTCTTTATTTCTAGTGGGTTGGGTTGGGTTTTTTGGGGGTGGGGGGTTGTTGTGTTTCGTTTTCTTTTCCTTTTTTATAGTATGTCTTTTTTCTTTCTTCTAGTCGCTGAGGGATTCTCTTCTAGAACATGCATCAAAGATTGCTTTAGGAACTCCTGCTGTGATTGTGACACAGGTAAGATTGGGCCAGGTACCTGAGTAGGGTCTTTATGTTTATTTGTTTTTGATCTTTGAAAATTACTTATTACCACTCAGAATTAAAAACCCGATTTCCCCCCCCTCCACATTTTCATCGTGATTAACTCTTTGAAGTGGTGGGACATTTCTACCCGAGTATCTAAAACTGATGACCATAAATATGATAAGAGAAGCAACAAGTCAACAAATTTGGTATCATATGGAAGGAAAGTAAATCCTATTATTTTCAACCGTGATTAAGGGATTTGCATGCTTATAGAGGGTGAGGGTAGGGGAAAAGAGTGAGCGAACAAAAATTGAAACAAAAATTCTGTTACCTTCAGTTTTATTCTCATCAGATCTCTTCAAAATGTTGCTTGATGTAATCTAAATGGTTATCATGATGGAGTAAATCCAATTAGCTTTCAGCTGGTGTATAACATGAGGGCATTTGCTTGATAAAATCTTTCTTGTGTGGATATTTTAAAATTTCAACTCTTAGATCAAAATAAAAATTTTTTCGGGATTCACGCACACATTGCGGTTGGGATGAAACTTCAAACAAGTGTTTGTCTCACCCAATATTTGAAATGACCCAGTCCTTTTTTATTCTGATTCTAGATCTAGATCTATCTATTTTTGTAATAGGATTACGTCTAGATCTATTTATTATAGTCGTAAAACCAGATAAGGTAGAGGTGGTGTCTGGATCTAGATGCGGATCAGCGCTATGGTTAGATCGGTGGATTCATCACTATTTGTTGACTGATTTAGATTATCATCTCCTGATACAAGTCACTGACATCAATATCAACCTCACTGACATCTCTTATTTCACCCATAAGGCACTATCCTTTGTTACATCAAACAGATGAGGTTGCTGTTTGTCTGCCAGTTCTCTCGTTGAATTTTCGTGAAAATTTCAATTTTGACAGACGCATTGGCAAAGTACAAACAAAAGTAGACCGGAACAGAAGAGCCTAAACAGTAGCACAAAACTATCTCATAATGAAATGAGGTCTTAGGTATCGATAACCAGCTCTTAAAATACATGTGAGGTTAGGAAAATGAACTGACAACTTGCTTGTACCTCCCGCAGAATTGGGAAAATGTGGGAAAGAGTTAAAGTGATTAGAATAAGATTAAGAGTATGAAAAAATTAATTTAAAAGTCGGGATTATAAGCAATACTATTAACAACAAATTTTAAGAGAGTAGTAGAGCACATTGTGATATGATAGGTACAAAAATCAATCATCAATGTGTATACGTCACAGTGTTGAACTTTAACACAAAATCCAACATCTTAGTTCTAGTGATTAAGACAAAGCCACTTTTCAGCTCAGTTTCTTTATTATCTCAACGCTGAAGATCTGCTCTTTGTGTCTGAAAAATCGATGTACCTATCATTTGTGGCTTCTGTGTAGAGTGCATTTTTGTGTATGCTTGTATAATGACGATTCATTTCTTCGGCATCATTTTTACTTACAATAGAAAAGCACTCAGTTCATGTATGTAGACCACACTCTCATAACGATTTTCCCGAATAGTCTAAGGCGAAAAAGAATAATATCGTACAGTAATTTAATTAGCGTTTACCGGCTGCCGGCAGGTACATTGCGCGCTGCCTCTGACCGGTTGCTGACCTCGGTCAACATGACCTAACCGACGGGCAGTGAGAATCTAAAAGGTACAAGTTTTCGACGCTGTGAAGTGTGTATAAACAGTAGTCTCAGCGAAAATACACGGTCCATGGGTGACAAATTTTTTTGTTGCATTTTGGTGGAGTCAAATGCCATGACTCATGTATTTACATTGCCATCCCTGTTTGAAAACACCTGTAAACTCTTTTTGTTGTTGTTTGGGATTTGTTTGTTACTCATGGTTTGAGGAGAAGACACAATAGATCCGTTACATCCTTCTCCCACTCAAGACTACAAACAACAAGGGGTGGTGATGGGGGAAGACATTCGGCAGCAATGTGGGGTTTTTTTTTGCATTGGTTTAATGTGTGTCATACAAAGTACCATCTCTGTGGGTAAAAGTGGCACAAGACCTTTTCTGACCGTGATCATAAGAGAGAGAGGAAGATAATCGGATCGTCTGTCTGGCAGACCTATCGAGTGAGGGAGGAAGAAGAGGGTAAAGCTGACCAGAGCCGAGACCGCCAGAATAGTCTGTTCAGATCTAGATGTCACACACACACACACACACCCACCTGCATGACAGATTGTGTCATTGGAATGAGGTGAGAAGAGATTAATAAGTTTATTTTTCACAGGAATTGACTCTTTAAATGTAACAAATTGAAGACAGGCTTACAAAAATGTGTGTGCATTTTGGTGAAATCAAGCCAGCCGTTGTTGCATTTTGAGGGGGTCATTTGCATTGTAAAATTCGGTTACATGAAAATAAATTGCATTTTTGGCGGTGTGCAGTTTGGATTGGAGACTACTGCATTTGTGTCTAAATATAATCTTGTTATGTTTGTTTTCTTCAAAAACATCGCCACTTGATAACCATCAAAAGGATAAATAATTTAGCTGTAAAGTTTCAAAACATCTGACAATTGTTACAACTTGGATGGCATCTCAGCAACTTAAATTTGTTGATGAGGACTAGCCATACAGACAATCCGACATTTGATGTGACACCAGACGCCTAGAAATGAATGTGTGGTTTTGAATAATTCATCTTCAAACTAAGTCAAGATTTTCTCAAAAACAATGTTTTCAGCTCTTATGCATTTTGTCATTGCACATTGATTTTTGTCGGTCCAATGAAGTGCAATATATCTTTGAAATCTCTACGCACTGTTTAAAACGTTACTGCTGTTTTTGTTTGTTGACAGTTATCTTTAGCACTGGCTGATTTAGCCCTGCAGATGGCGACCTGGAAGTCTGCTATCCTTTGACTTGGTAGAAAAGTGAGTTTTGGTTTTATCCTTCATTTGTAAACCTGATCAGATTGTAAGTTATGATTCAGTTACTGGAAACCCTTCTTTTTCTTTTTGGCTGTTTATTTGTTTGCTTTAGTTTGGGCAGTTTTTTATTTTCTTTGTGAAGGTTTTGCCTGACCTGGCTGAAATTAATGTGGTAAAAAGAAATTTGTTTTGTTTGAGTGTTTTGATTTCAATGTTTTGCTTCTCGATTCGTCACTTGTATCTCCGGGGTAAATTTTATCTTTCCTTCCGTTCTGTCTTTATGTACACTCATTGCATACCTTGGCCTTGTGACAATTTTGTTTATTTACTTACCTCATTCTTCTAGGTTCAGTGTGGAGCATACAGGATTCCTGTTGGAGATTCTCCTGATCTTGCCGAAGAGGTGAGTCCATCATTCCATCACAGCTGTATGGTGGGGAAAGGGGAGGTGATGAGGTGCCGGATATGAACAGAGATAATCTATATATTTGTAACGGACGTAGATTTGGATAATGTAACGCTGAATCAGATTTTTATGTTGTAACCGAAAATCTTGATAAAATTACATATTGTCTCAATACCAGGTGAAGATTTCCATAGGCCTATTCGTTTTAATTGATTTGATATTGAAATATATTAGTTTCATTTAACGGTACCTATGAACAGAAGAAATGCTATGATTATTATATATTTATGAACCTGAAATGAACTCATAAAAGACGACTCGATTAAAAGGCTAACCACAGAACTGAAGCGCTTGAAATCTAATACATCTTAATCTAGAGCATCAAATTGCTCTAAAGAGAAAAACAGAAGTTTCCTGGACAATGAGACAAAATGAACATACAAATAGGCGAGCTTAAGCCTTTCAGGAAAGTCAACAGAATCATGATGTAGGCAAAGATCTGCATCTAGAGCTATATTTGACCCAACATGGGTGGGTTTCTCAGCTAGTAATAATAATGATAATAAGGTAGACATTTATAGAGCGCACATATCATGTTTGAGAGAACAAACACCAGGCACTGTACATTAAAGGGTCGTGACATTGATAAAATAGGTTGAATGCCATAGGCAATATACGTAATATTATTCTTATTATGTATATCGTCGATGTAATTCTCTAAACACATAAGTCCGCTAACACAAGTTTTACAGTAGAGACAAAAAACTAAATATTGATTTTTTACAAGACTAATTCTGAATGATTTTCGTTATTTCATGATTAAAACATCATCCTTGTACATTGTGTAAAGTTTTGTTAAAATAATTTCCAAATAAGTGTAGAAAAATGACTTACACGCTTAAAGTCCTCAATTTTGAAAACTGTAAACACTTAAGTCAACAACGCGTTTCTCGCTCATCATCAGTGTCAAAAAATGAAAATATAAACACGTACATCCATCCGCTTAGTATGTATGCCATAGACATGCCTGCCAAGATAAAGATAGATCTAGGCATGCGTGGCTTTTCGTTTCCGAAACGATTCTAGTGTTTGAAATCCCCATCGCAAAAAACAAAACACAAACAATACCAAAAAAAAACAAACAAAAAATATCTCTTACATTCTGGTTTGATGTTCTGAAATGTAAAGAAAGTCACAAGTCAGATTTTTGCACGTGAACAAATTTAATGAATACGGAAATCACAAATTGAAAAAACAACACACATCAGGACTACAAACTAGATAATTGCAATGAAAATAGCAGCATAAAGCATTGTGTAACAAAAAGTAATAACAATTTCTGGAAACATATCTGTCTAACTGGTCTCAGCGTGTTAAGGCAAATGATACGAATAGGAAGCTTTGTTGAAAATAATTTAAGGATAGTGGCTTAGTATTAAAACCATACCATCAGAAACAAATTCAGGAAATAAGAAAATGATAGCATTGAATTGAATAGCAGTATCAACATCCTGTACAAGTTACGTATGATGACATTATGTCAAAAACGTGTGAATTTTAAAACAACAAAAAAGAACCAACAAGAAGTCAGATTTAATTTTGAACAAAATCAAAATTCATAGCCCTAGTTATGGCAAACGAATGCGTAGTAGAAACAGTATTTAACATGAAAGACAAAGTCTGAAAAGTAAGCATCGATTTAAACCTCAAATTTCAAATCATCATAAAATCTCCAACAATCTGTGGGAATTACATTTTTTAGCTCTTGTAGATGCTGGTGTTTTTGTTTTGAAATTTTTGGTTTTTCTGCATACAGAGCCACAGGTTCTTTTATCAAAGTTGTAGACTCCTTCCTTTTCATGATGATTGGAAGCCCACTCATCGTCCAATATCAACTTGAAATAAATTGAGCCATCATGCTCATACCGCAGGGCCCTGATATCTGTCACCACGGGATCGCCAGCTTTATCTCCAGGCCTGATGCTCTTTAGTGTATTGATGCCATCGAAATTCAGAAAAAAGTCATGGCTCAGATACTTGACATTGTAAGGACGAGGGGTCCTTCGCCTCCTCGATGACTCTGACATAGTCCGATGGCAAATGTATCTTTTTATTTTTCAGTTTCCTCTCAATGACACTGTGGACACTGTCGGCCTCCATCTGCGTGTGTCCTTTTTCTTAAAATTTTCTGCTCAATAACTTTGCCATGGAGCACCGCAAACCTGGAGAGAGCGCTTGCCATTACTTTATTCCTATTTTGATAAGTGCACCCATCTGAATATATTATGTATTTATCAAATGATAGGTCTCTTTCAAGGTAGTCGGTCACCATAGAGGCAAATTCCTGAGCACTAAGCCCTCCTTCTCCTTCATGCCAGACATAGCACATGGCATCATGGGTTGCAAGATCAAAGATTGTAAAATCATGGACACATAACTTGGTCCGATAATATAGGGCTGAGGCTTTCAACATTGGACACAATAAAACAGCTTGCAAATCCATAGTTATGACTTTGCATTTCCCATCAACAGCTGATTGCTTGTCCATGATTTTGTCTTGTTGAGCCCGGTCCTTCTTCTGTATGTGGCGAGTATAAGCAAGCTCATCAACGTGATTTTCTGAGTAGCCAATGCAAATATCGCATTGGTCCTTTCGGGGTCTGAAGATAGACATGTTGAGGCGAGAGAATTCATCTGCAAAGACAGGCCTTGTAAAAGGTGTTTCTGATTTATCTTTGCAATATGTTTCATAAACATGGAACACATCGGCCATGGACTGATACATGGGTTCTAAGTAGATCTTGGTGGAAGACTTTCTACAATAATGCGACTCTAATCTTGGCAGGGAATTTAGAAAGGATGTCAAAGTGCATCTCCTGACTGATTCTTTGGGCATCGTTTGACGAGGGGCGTTTGTCGAATCATTATCTTTGTTGATTCATTTCCGAATCCACCATTCTTTAGTCCAGATGTAGCCTGAAACATTTTGGAACAAACCTGGAGTTGCCCATTGTTTGATTCTAGATAAAATTTGAGAGATTTTTGTCTGCGAAATGTCTCTGCATTTACTTTTCTTTGTTTTACATCGCCTGCCACAACATGGGACATAACAAAGATCTCTTTTTGAGGCCAGGTTAAAGCCCAAACTTTCTTGAATATATGTTCCCTTTCATCATCAGATATCTTTGCACACTTAGACTTTTTACAGTTACATCTTTCACCCATTTTTCTCTTTTCTTTCTCGACATTTTCAAACACTTTGAATGACTCATCTGTGTATCTTTGACCACTGTAAGAGAGACCATTCTCTCTCCTTTTTTTGTTGATAGACTTCTGCCACCTAGCAGGATGTGCTTTCCTTTTTCGTCCAGCATTCAGATTATTAATATCACCCTTCTCATCTTGTACACCAGTCGCAACTACATGCAACCCAGCATCAACAGCTTCGCCTTGAGCATCAGCACCACCTCCTATACCACCAGCAGCATCACTACCTTCTTCGCCACCATCGGCATCATCATTTTCTATATCATCAGCATGATCATTGCATTATATGCCAACATCATCTGCACCACTCTCAGTAACATCAACATCACCACTTCCTGTGCCATCATCAACATCATCATTTTCTTTGCCGTCCACGAACATCATTTCTCTCTATACCATCAATGTCATGAATAACATCGTCACCTGTGGTACCAGCAGCAACACCATTTTCGATACCTTCAACAACAACACCATTTTCATTATCCTCAATAGCAACGTTTCCAGTATCATCTACAAAACCACCATTTTCATTATCATCAACAACAACATTTTCAGTATCATTAACAACACCACCATTTTCAGCAGCTTCACTAATAACAACACTATTTTCAGTATCATAAATAGCAATACCATTTTCGATACCGTCAACAACATTTCCATTATCATGCAAAACAGTTTCCGTATCATCGATGACATCACCACATTCAGTATCATCAATTGCATTTCCCCTCCTTTACCACCAACAATATTAGCACCTACAACACCATCAACATTATCTTCAGCACCGTCAATGGTCACATCACTGTGAACATTTTGATGACCATTTACTTGACATGCACCCATATCAGGATGTCGTGACAAGTCAGAATCACATTCAGAGTTCTTCCCATCCCATGATAATGATAATATTCCATCTTCATCTTCAAGCACAGCATTGATATCAAGAGACATGTTTAACAACGAACTGAAAGATAGATCACGCAATGAAATGTTTACAGCATGTCCACGAGAGGTATCTTCAACGACTTGTCGAGAGTTGATGTCATTGGCTGCGATATGAAAGCATCATCTTTATGTCGGTCGGGGTTTCTTGATGACTGAAGATATTCTCAGAGGCTCTTGCTCTTTCTTGAGCCAACTGAAGTAATTTAAATCCTCTTGAATGGCGGTCCATACTTAAAGAAAGGAAAAATGCACCAAACAAAATAAGTTAATTGATATTATATCAGATAATTGCTTTTGTTACACAGTTTATGTCCACCATGCTAATTGATGAGAGGTTTTTACTATTACTATTATCAAAAAGAAAATAACACACTTTATTAAGTAACTCTGTATGCCACGTAGATCTAATGTTATACATTATAATGCTCAATTTTGATCTTAAAACAATATCACAAGTAAAAATAACTGGTTAAAATGAAATACTATATTTAACCCTTACCTTTAGTAGTGATAAGAGAGATGAATTTTCTGTACTGTCTTCGAGATTTGATGAATAAGCTGTTTCAAACACAGTCGCGCCTTCAACTTGATTTACGCGGAAAGAGTTTCAGAAGCTGTGACCAATAGCAAGCCGCGTTTATAGCAGACGATAAAAACTTGCCTTTTATTGGTCAGATCACTTTGAGCGTCAGATCTAAGGTAGGGAATTGCCTTCTCAAGCGAAAATAAGAAAAAAACGATTTTTCGACAAATTCGGATATACGTGTTTAGAGAATTACATCGACGATATGCTTTTTGGTGTTTTTTAAAGTTATTTCTTAACATTTTTTATATCTTTTTTTGGGGGGGGGGGGGTATGATATTTACAGTATACAGGTAATTGGATGGATTTATAGTCTCTATCTCCATGCGTGCAGGCTCACCAACTGTATATCATTTATCCCCCAGCAGGCCATTTCATTCTGGTTTTCGTCTGTTCTTTTAAAAAAATGTGTATTTATTTCTTTCTTTTTTATCAACTCCCATTCTATCTTCCGGTGTATGAGTTTAGATACCCGAAATGATCTTCCTCTAGGCTGCCCTGTCCTGACATTTTATGTTTCCTCCTGTGAAAGTTAAATTTCTTTGCTTTAATACCTCTTTTATATTTTCTTCCCACTTTCTCCGAGGTCTGCCCTTTGGTCTTTTACCTTGAGTTTTAGCACTGTATACTGATTTAGCTATTCTGGTGTCATTCATTCTGTTTACATGCCAAAACCATCTCAGTTTTTTTTTCTATCTTAGTTTTGATGCCATCTGCTTTGGTTTGATTTCTGATTTTCTCTTTTAGTATTCCCTTCTGTCTAAGGTCCAGGTTTCACTGCCATAGAGGAGAGTAGGATAATAAACGGTGTTGTATACTGCCATTTTGGTTATTCTTGTGTACCTATAAATGCCTTTCCTAGATGGTTATATATTGTCATTGCCTTTTGGATTCTTTGGCTGATTTCTTCTATTAGATTTCCCTCTGAGTTAATCATTACTCCTAGGTAATTATAGGTTTGAACTTGTTCTAAATTCTCCCCTGTCCAATTAAAAATGTTGTGTTTAGCTTCCCTAATTACTAGCAATGTTTGGTTTTCCTTGCATTCACTCCATTCCTCTTTTAATTCATTATTCATTATGTTGATATTCGACTGAATGCCCCTTTCTGATTTTTCAAACAGAACTAAATCATCAGCAAATGAAAGCATGGCTACATTTCTGGTTTGAGCTTTGACACACCTACATTCATTCTGTGTGTATGTGTGTAATTATTTGGCTAGAGCCTTTCAGGGGAGGGAAAGGGCACACCTTTTTTAATAACTGCTATGATCTGTAACTTCCACAACGTGCACATGACACCTGTGAATAATCTGCAAGACTATAACAGCTTGGTATAACTTGGAAAAAATAAACTCATAGATATATAGGTAGTTACCTATAGAACTTGAACTCCAAAACCCAGTCAATGTACTACTACAAGACTATGATGATAGATCTCTTGAATATTGACTCTAAAAAGTTAGCATGTCTGATAACATTGGAGTTTTTTTATATTACGGCCCTTTTCTTTATATTTTTGTACATTAATTTAGTCTGTAAGGCTGCACTCATTCAAGATGCCTTGCACTAACGCTCTGACAAGATCCTTTTTCTCTTCCTATAGCTGAGTACTCATTCAAGACGCCTTGCACTAACATTCTGACAAGATCTTTAGCTGAGTACTCATTCAAGACGCCTTGCACTAACATTCTGACAAGATCCTTTAGCTGAGTACTCATTCAAGACGCCTTGCACTAACATTCTGACAAGATCCTTTTCTCTTCCTATAGCTGAGTACTCATTCAAGATACTTTGCACTAACACTCTGACAAGATCCTTTTCTCTTTCTATAGCTGAGTACTCATTCAAGATGCCTTTACACTAATGTCTAACACTGTGACAAGATCTGATAAGATCTTTCTCTACCCATAGCTGGGTACTCATTCAAACTTCAGTCAAGTGAAGACAACAATGTGAATTACCTTTTCTAAGAGTACAACTCTGTGAACATCACACTTGGCCAACCGTGTTAATACTGTTATTGAGCCAGTGAGGTCATGAATTACAAACTCGCAATGCCTCATCTTTTGAAAATTGTTCACTTGTGTTTGTTGACATAATATGCTCACAATAAATAATCACAACAGGAAAATTCAATAAATCAATCAAAGCCTTTTGCAGGTATAGGCCACAGACAGATGTTCATCTTTCCTTCTCCTGTGATACCTGTTTTAGCTCACTCCAGCTGACATCAAGTCTCTTACGGTCCATTTGTATACTCCTTCTCGTGGCCTACCCTGGTGTCGTCTTCCCTGCGTATTCCATTGCAATGCTTGTCTTGTTATATTTGAAGCAGGCTTTCTCAAAGTATGTCCAATCCATCTCCATCATCTTCTCCCTAGAGTGATTTCAATGGTTTCCATTCCTGTTCTTGCCCATAGTTCTCCATTTCTAATCAAGATCCTTCGAAGACATCCATTGACAAAGGATTTGATTGAAGTTTCTTCTTTGTCCCTTAAGTGGTCTTCCAAGTCTCCCGCTCCTTATAGAAGAACAAACATTTGACTTGAAAAGTCTTATCTTGGTACCAATTTAGATTTTTCTTGCTTTCCATACATTTTTTTAATAGAAAAACTACTCAACATAGTTATAGTTCATATTCTCTCTCATTCACTCACAGGCCTCTGACTCCCGTAGTGTTAAAGACGCCATAATACATGGAGGCGTACATGTACATTCAATAAAGTGGGATGTTAATTCTTGACAAGGATGGAATCACAATTCTGTATGGCGAAAGGGAGAAATGAATTAAAATAACGATTTTTTCTAATGTGAACCTCTCCCACTTCCACTGCTTGTCTCGAGTTTGGAGTTGAGGACATGGACTCGTCCTTCTTTTTTTTTATGGGATGTTGGCAGGCATTGCTGATAAGTTCTACTTCTTTCCTTTCGTTCTTCTTTCGTCTTTCACCTTTTTTTTTTCTTCCTATAAATTTTCTCTCCGGTCACCGTATATGGTGGACAGGTGAAAATCCACCAAAGCACATATATAAGCAAACAAACAAACAAGTGAATGGCCTGATCTGATGGTTTTACAGGAAATTCAACCCTTTGAAATATCTTTCTTCTTTCATTCTTTTTGTTGTTTTTTCTATATTTATTTAGATAAACAGTCGCTCTCTCCGTCTCGGTGCAAACAGACGGGAAGAAATCGTACAGGAGCTTTCTCGTGCTTGCCCAACAGTTTTACAATTGTTACAGCAAATAGTAAGTTGATCTACTGATCTTTTCTTTCTTTAGTTTATGTGAATTATATGGAAACTTATCTAGACTAGTATTGGTATGGGTCTGTGTTTTTCACAGTAAAGACGCAAGTATTGGTTTTCTTAATCTATTTATAGATAATCTGGAATTCAATTACAAACATGCTGGACACTAAAATGTTGTCTGGCCTCTCCATCAACCTCTCCTCTTCTCCTCTCCTCCCCCCCTCCTCTCCTCCCCCTGGCTTTCTATTAAGGAATATATTATAAAATCATGAAGTATGATTACAAACCAATTGTCAGTTTCATTGATTGTGTTATGAAAATTGATTAACTTGGTGTTATGATACTTCTTCTAGAAGCAAATTTTGTTTTTTGATAATAAAAAAAGATTTCAGTGGAGTAGCCTAAATAATAAGGTGTTATGGTACTTTGCAGGTGCAATATAATGAAATAGGTATCTATATCAATATCTGGAAACAATTTACTCTTTAACAACACATCTCTTTGGTTATATATTTCATGAAATGCGTTTGTCATTTTATTAAAAACCAGAATTTGAAAGCTAAGAGTGAGGAGGAGAAAGACCAGCGCATTAGAAGCCGAACGTTTAAAGTTCTAGGTAGCTGGTTTTCTGTTGGTGCTGTGTCTCAAGACGTGCTGCTTTCAACACAGATCATGAATTATCCTTTTCAAACATTAGTGAGTATTGCTTATAAATACATATATGTAAATCAAGCTGTACTGTTTATAAAATAAAACTCTGAATTCTGCATGATTCTTTTTTTCTTTTTTACTATTTCTTTTCTTATCGCTTAAGAATTTATGTGTAGATATAAATTTGTTCGTAACTTTGATAGTAAAATTGTATGTGACTTAGTCAATTTTCTCATATGAGATCAATGAAATTATTTTATCTTTTCTTATAATTGTGGGTGGTTTAAGGGTGCTACTGGTAGGTCTTATTTGTTTCCTTTCATACTTTACTTGTCTTTCATCTTTTTGCTGTTTTCTCTTAACTCACCCTTAACTCACCCTGATATCACCACATATAATGGTGGATTGGACAAATTTCAATGAAATATATCAATTTTTATACTATTTTTTGCTGTTCTTTGTAATGTTTCTTTAATTGTAATCTTGTTTGCTCACTCTTTGTGGGCGGTCAGCAGGCACTGATGGTAGGTCCTACCTCTTCCCCTCCATTTTTTTTTCTCCCATCTTTCATCTTGCTGTTTCCTCTTTTTTCACACGAAGATCATGGTATATGATGGACATGTTGAATTTCAATGACTGACACACACGCTCGTGCCCTTTTTGTTTGGTTTGATGGTTTGGATAACTGATAACATAGTTCATTCTGTCAAGTACGTATTTTCATTCTCAATTATGTGCACAAGAATTGTAGAATAATGTAATTAATTTTTTACATGGAACTAGTGGGTAGTTTGCAGCTGCTACTGATGGGTCCTACTTCTTTCCTTTCACTCTTTCACTTGTCTTTTAATCTGCTGTTTTTCGCTTAATTCACCATGAGAATGCAACATATGGAAGAAATTGTGCCGTGTGACATCTCTTGCAGCCAGATCTTGTCTTGCAATTGCTTGTCTTAAATTTGCTGATACACAGTGAATAAGTTTATATCACTCAATCTAAGTCACTGATTTTTTCCTGACTCTGCTTCAAAAAAGGTAAATTCGCTGCTTATAGTGATTGAAGCAACCCATAAGTGACTAGGTGATCTCATAAAACAAACATTTTTTAATGCCTCTTGGATTGAGTTTTTTTCTATATTGCGCTTCTTTGTCCATACAAAACACAGGCCAGTTAAGATTGACATAAAGTATGAAAATGAGATCTGACCGCTCCAACTGATGTCCACACAATCATGACATAATTTTATAACTTTTTCATCATCCTTCAGCTTTTCCCATTAGGGGTCGCCACAGCAGATCATTCTGTTCCACTTTGTCCTATCCTGTTTGTCCCCCCATCTCTTGCATCAACGATCTTTATGTCTTCCTGCATCACATCCATATCATATAATCTTTGTTTTGGTCTTCCCTTCTCCTGCCCAGCACGTCCATCACATCTTCTGTCCTGAATTCTATAACAATGTTGTATTATGTTTTGTTTTCTTCATGCGTTTTATCTAATTTTCCCCACTTTGTCTTTCCAGGTAGATGCTCACTGTCCAGCTTTCCTCCATGAGGCTGCCACTGAGTGCATATGTTCTGCTCTCTACTGTTCAGAGGTAGACTAGCCACACACTTTTTAATAAATTAAAAGAAAGAAATTAAAATATGTAATACATGTTTTCACGACCCTAGTGATTTGTTAAGAAGGCTGTCAACATTACAACTGGTGTTAGTCTCACAGCCTTGACATTTGGAGTTCATTTCTAGCTTGGGAGAGGGATATTTTATGTATTTACTTACAAAAGCTAGTTTTTCCAACCAGTTATGCCCAGATCAGTTGAATGTTGTCACTGCAAAATTCCATCCACTTAAATTAAGTTTTGCAAACTTTTCAGGAGATACTTTGCTGCAGGTCTTTATTTCACAGACTGAAATTATACTATGTTCAAATATATGTTTAAATCTCCTGCATTCATGCTTTTAAGTGAAACCCGCATGGACATGGGGATTGGGGACAGGTTACAAAAAATCTGGAGAAGGCTAGTGGATGATGATTTGAAAAGACAAAGACTTTGTGGAAAGACTTGACAAGAAATTGTCCTGAATACATAATTGATGATTTTGGAGTTGCAATCATCATCAGATTTAGAGTCGTCAATTGTTCTGTCTCACAAAACTCACAACCAAATTCGATCTACGTTTGTCACAAGCTTCATTTGCATTTTGTTATGACTTCAGATTGGCTTGAGCTGAAAACTTTAGACTGTCTTCTCAAAACATGTTTATGTGTAGTTAAGACAGTACGATTATGAGCTGACAAAATTAACAAAATAGTGACACAGGGGAAGTCTGTGGTTTGCGGCCTATACCCTAGTACACAGTGAAAAGGCAATGATGATGATGACGGTTCATGGTATGTGAATTGAAGACTTGCTGAAAAGTCATCAATCAGGGTTTGTTGTTTGCTTTGTTGTTGTTTTTCTGTGTCTGCTGAAACAGTTAATGAACCCTAAGTTAGGTGCATAGAATTCTGGAGTGACTACGTCCCTTCAATGCATGTGTATTTGTGATCCAAAGATCTGTCTGGTATTGATGAATTTTGCTTCTTTTTTTTGCTTCAATTTTTCAGGATTTAGAAAAGTATCATGATCTTATTCAGAAATTATTCCAAGGTGTAATGACGTTTAGTTCCCCGCCTATCACCAGGCTGACAAAGAGGAGGAGTCAGACAAGTGAGTTGTTCAAAACCTGAGAAATTTAACATTTTGAAGCTGATGGGAATGATTGTATTGTTTTTATCAAGGTTATCAGATTGAAATGTTATAGCAAGATTGTCAGATCAAGTGGGGGACTCGGTTATCCAGAGGCAAGGTGTCACTGTCAGCCCCACAACCCAAAGGTCATTGGTTGAAGCCCCGCCAATGGTTGAAAATTGAGTTTTTTTCACAGAGTAATTTACTTTTGCTTTGGGTAGTATTGCGTATTTCAATAATAAAGTATGTAGATTAAAAAAATATATGAAATTATACTATCTTGTCTATCAACAGTACACTATCTCTTGAAGTATGAAAGCGATTAAGCAAAATCTTTCGTACACAATTTGTTTTTCTTTAAATCATGGCATTAACCAGGAATGAGTTAAGAAAGGTGACCATTTTTTGGCTCTCATTTTACTTTGACTGTTTGGTTACTTTGATGAAGCCGGACAGATTTTGTCTGTCATTTTTCCCTTGCACAAGAAAAAAGTTCAGAAATGTGAAGAGGAGTCTTTGTTTTGCTTTTTTTATTTTCCTAAGGTGCCTGAATTATTGCAGAATATTTACTGAGCTCAGTGAGTCTCTTTTTGAAGTCGTCATGGCCACACCAAATCAGGTAAATATGATAATGTCTTTTCACTTTGTTTTCTTTCAACTTTTCATTCTCATTGATTCATCATCTCCTGGTGTCCTCTCTTCGTGACATAACATTTAGCTCTTATTCTTATGCAGATCTGACCCTGTTTTCTAAGGACATTTGTTTTCACCAAAAATAAACCCAATGACAATGAGCTTTTTAAAAAATAAAATACTTTACACGTGAAAGAGAGGCGCTAGTACTTCAATCTGTAGGTTATTTAACTACCTACCACCCAGGAAGCGCAAGTTCAATTCCCAGTCTGGGCACACTTGTCTGGCCTTCTTGTTGACGAGCAATGCAATAGGTGGCTAGATCATTTCAGATTTGGTGAAAGTAAAGTTGATGTGAAAAGCAAGGGCAAACTACCATATTATGCTGTATCATGTATGTAGAAAAGAAACTAGGATTCTGATCCTGATTAGCCTAAACTCAGGAAAGAGCCTCACAAAACCATGTAACATTCAGTCAAAGCTGTTTCGGACAAGAGAACCATTGCTCATGTGGGCTTCTGTGGCATGAAATGAAACAGATGATATGACGTGCGTTGTCTGTGGCAGGTATAACTCCTAGTTGATACTGGTACCCATTTACTTCGGTGTTGATCGGACAACTGAATAGTAAGCGTCTTTCCCAGTGCGCATGATGATATGGGACCAAATATTGTCAGGGTTTGAACTCAGGACAGCAGCTTACACACAAAAACTACTTATGCCACCACAATACCATATAGGCCCCATGGGGAGGGGGGAAGGGGAATGTTTTCAAGAGACGATGTAACAACCATGTGGTGGCTGCTTATCCAATGAATTTTCCTTGGACACTGACTGAAAAATTGTCCATGACGACCAATGTTTCCTCTAAGCTTTGCACACAGGGAAAAAGGTGCGCCCATTTGAGAAATGTCTACGCACACCCATGAAAACGACAGCATGCACAAAACAAAAATGTGCGCACACAGACTACAAAAAATTAGAGGGGAACACGATACGACTACTTACAACCGTCTATCTGTCTATTCTAACTGCACCATGATAAATACTTTGTTGATAATGACAAAGGAAACAAAGGTACCATTTGATTTTCAGTTTTAGATTAACGGTTTGATTAACTAAAGGCTGTCCCCATGTTTATCTCTGCAGGGCCTTGGGACGTTTCAACTGCTTGATCTGTTGCTGTTGTGTGTTAATCATCATTTATATGAGGTTTGTATGTGTTATTTCCCGTTAGCTTTAATTTAATCCTTAAGAGTTGAGATTTATTTCTGTTAACTTTCATTTAACCCATCAGAATTAAGATTTATTTCTGTTAGCTTTAATTTAAACCTTTAGAGATCTTTTTCTTTCAAGAGAATAACTGGCTCCCCCTGATGCTTGCATACCAAATTTTGTCTTTCTGTTGAAGACCTTCAGATACCAATGTATTTTAAGACAAAAGTCAATCCTTGTCTATTGCTATCTGTACGGCTTAATTTACGTATCTGTGGAAACTTTGCTTCTCCTTGGGAATTTTTTCCCCTTCATTATAAGTGTTGTCTCTGATTGGTTTTTGATTTTGTTAATCCCTCACAAGATGATCACTCAGAAGACCGTATATTTGTAATCAGTTTTTGCATGTCACTTCAATGATGTTAAGTGGTTACGTCAAAAGTCGTAGGCTGTTTGAATACACAAGTGAGTCTGAAAATACAGCGGCAAAGGCTATAAAACACACAGAACCTTTTTAAATATTGCATTCGTCTTCATTTTAAGTTGAATCAATTTTTCAGGCATTGATAATTTTGTTCACTAATTTTCATTTCATCAAATTTATCATTTTTAAGCCTTACAAGTTATGTGCCCAACTGATTTCAATTTTCTTTTTCTGTGCAGGTTGGGGAAATCACATTTAACTTTTTGGTACCGCCTTTCTGAAGATTTGTACCAGCGAAATGAGCAGCCGTTAACGGATATGTTCAAGCCGTACATACAGAACCTGGTCCTGGCTCTGTGTCAGCACTGCCAGATGGATGAAGATCATGTGAGTGCATGGTTTGGGGATTTTCTATTCTGGTTTGTCTTGTGTGTGTGTGTGTGTTGAAATGAGACACTGGTAGCTCAGTTGGTAAAGCGTCTGGCTACCACTCAGAGATTTGAGGTCGATTCCCAGTATGGGAAATTTTTCTGGCCCTCCTGTTGACCCATCAGCGAAATGGGTGGGTAGGCCTATTCAGACTTGGCAGAGAAGTAGAATGTGTGGAAATCAAGCTACCACATTACGACGTATGCCTAGAAACAAAAATCTGAACTTTTCTTCTTAGTATGGGACTTAAGATTTGTTTTATTGTTTATTTTTTCATAGGTGTTTTTTTTTTTTTTAATGTTTAATGACTATTCTGCACTAAGTAATATTCAGCGGATTGTCACTTGTTCTTCTGTTTTAAATTTCTTTATGTGTCCTGCATATGATCTGAAAAGGTGGTCCTAAGAATATGTAGTGAAGAAGGTTATGCATGCATTATTTAACAGAGTACTATTTGTCTTATTTCTGATTCCCCAGGAAGGTGTTCCAGATGAAAGTGGAGACTTTGGCGATTTCCGCATTAGGGTGTCAGATCTTATCAAGGATGTTGTTTTTATTGCTGGGTCTTCATCATGTTTTGTACAAGTATGTTCAAATTATTTCTTTTCGTTATCGATCATGCTCACCAGAAGGCATGAAATTAACTCTGTCATGTCTGTTTGGTTGTTTGCTTTGCTTATAGCTATTTTTAATTGATTAAAAAAAAAATTGTCCCACTTTTATCAGCTGATGTCAGTGCGTATCTAAATATTATTGAACCATTCAAAAAGATTGATTGTTTTGTTTGTTTCCTTGGTGACATCTGAAGAGAGACATTTCTTGATCTTGTATTGGACTGGTGGTCATGTCATATCCCCAAATAATAATGTTGATTTGATTATTTGCAAGTAGAATTTGTAAAGATATGAATTTGCTTTCTTTTCCTCAGTCTTTGATATGAATGGCACATAAATGTCGAACCTGAAATGTTGTCATTTCATCATCATGTTTTCACTTGCCTCTTTGTCTAATTCTACTGTGTAACGTTGAAACTTTCCATTTGTGTTTGCAGATGTTTGAGAATTTGAAATCTCCCAAAACCCAGTCGTGGGCCGTGTCAGAAGCTCGTTGTTTATGATGACGGCTGTTGCAAAAATATTTTACCGTGAGTTGACATGTTAGCAGGAAGAGCCAGGATTTACATTTGGTCTTACTGGATAATTTTGGCTGGATTTATAAAGATCGGACCATAAGATAATTTTAAACTTCCAATGTATGTTTCTCAATGTGGCATTGGTGAATCACCTTCATTTTCCAATCTCTCTATCTTTCACTTGTGACTTATTACATTATAATACAGGATGAAACAAAAAGAGAAGTAAAGAAAAAAGAAGAAAATTATTTCCATTATAAAACACATGGTAACATAATTTCTATATAGAATCAACGTAGGAAGACGAGGGGGGGGTCAATCTGGTAAAAGAAAGATTTATTTTTATTTTTATCTTGTCTTGCAACACTTGATTAAAACAGGCCTTCCATAATGGTTTGATGTTTTGATTTGAAATGCTGGAGAGTGATGGTGGATGTGGATTATTTATTTGATTGTGACATAATTTGTTATATTAGATTTGAGGAAATCACTACTGGCTCATCTGTACAGCTCTATCAGAAAGTCTCTTTTTTGTGAATTTTACAGTACTTGTCCTTTTTATTTTATTTTTTGTTTTATCTTGTTTTTTCTTTTCTTTTTTCTTCTTCAATTTTGAGAAGAGAACAGAACAATCATAAAACAAGTTCTTTATAACTTGCAAGATTGCCTTTGTCAGACAATGGCTGGACAAATGGAATTTTCACATTAGGCGTAATCAGCGCTAATATTGGTTGAGTAATAATGAGATCAAGAAGATTGATATTATGGAAACCCTCAGTTAATTTGAAAATTTTATATCAAATTACTGCTTTCTTTGAGTGTGAACCCATCAGTACGTATTTGTCTTGATTTTGTCACAGAGATGAAAATGAGATTGTGCCCCAGGTTGTTCAGTCCATCCTAGCCCTTCCAAGTGAAACCCACGTGGCTGTACGCTACACTAGTATACAGCTGCTTGGAGAACTGTCAGAGTGGATAGAACGGCATCCGCAGTTTCTAGGTCAGTTACATTCTCCATTTTCCCACCTCAAACACACTTTAAATATTTCCTACTGTAGTAGTAAATATTTGCTAATATAGTAGCAAATATTGTCTAGTGTAGTAGCGATTATTGTCTAGTGTAGTTGAAAATGTTTTCCAGTGTAGTAGCAAAAGATTTCTAATGTATTAGCAAATTGTTTTTAGTGTAGTACCAAATATTGTCTAGTGTTGTAGCATATGTTTTGTGAAGTAGCCAGTTTTTTTAATGTATTAGCAAATGCTATCTGGCGTAGTAGCAAATATTATGTAGTATAGTAGTAATAGCAAATATTATCGGAGTGAAGTAGCAATTAGTGTAGTAGAAAAAAATTTGTAGTGTAATAGCCAATATTTTCTAGTCTAGAAGCAAATATTTTCTAGTGTAGTAGCAAAAACTGTTTTAGTGTATTAGCAAATCTGTTATAGTGTAAGTAGCAAATATTATCCAATGTAGTAGCAAATATTTCATAGTGTAGTCGCTAATAGTGCAAATATTTTATAGTATAGAAGCTAATATATTCTACTGAAGTAGCTAAATTTTTATGGTGTATGAGCAAAAATTGTACTGTAATAGCCAATATTTTCTAGTGTAGTAGCAAATATTTTCTAGTGTTTAGGACAAGTCCTGAACATGTTTTTTTATTATTATTTGATATAAACAATTGTAACTTCTACAATTGTGCTCGCACGTCTAAATAAGCTGAAAAAAATCTATTTAAAAAAATGTATCGAATGGTTGCCATCGGAACATCGTTATCTTCAGTGGGAAAATACCTACAACTTCATTTCAAATAGGCTTTTTCAGTTATGAACAACCGTGGCTATAACTTTGCACGCACATTATTCTGTTCAATATCTAGCCGCACCCAGTAGCTTATTGTGATAAATTAAATAGTTTTGATGTTATGAATTTTTTGAAAATGCATATAGCAACCTTTCCAATTTTTGTTAAATTTAATGACAACAAAATTCCTTTTGCAAAAATTTGAAGAGATATCAAAATCGCTACTGGCTGAAATTTTGTTTGCATTATAGATGTTATATACCAAATTTGGGGCAATCGGACAATGAATTAAAAAATAGATTGCATATCACCGTCAAAAGGTAACATTTTGAGAAAATCGCATTTTTAGCAATTTTTTTTTTCCGTTATTTGAATGCCAAAAGGCATATAAACCTATAAAAGAATAATATGATACTTTGAAACATCATACGACCTCGAGTGGCTATCAAATACTTCGTGTTGACCCTATTTCAAATACTCATGAGTACCAACTTGTTATGCTTTAGACAAAATTTCCGGCTTTTATGGTACAAAAAATGTGTTGAAGGTTAGCCGGTATCATTTCTAAAAAAATCATATAAAATGAAAGAACCGATACTAAACCTTTGTTATGGTATCAATGTGAAGAGAATGAACTGCTCCATCCACTAGTGCAATAAACGGATTGTACTTTTTGGTAAAAATGCCTTCCTCAGTATTCATAGGTTTATGCATTTGGAGAGAGAGTGAGAGACAGACAGACAGACAGATAGACAGACAGGAGAGAGAGGGAGAGAGACAGATTTGATGTTTACATAATTTATTTGTTTATCACCTGGTTTGTTTCCTCAGATTCTGTGTTACAGTATTTCTAGGTGGTCTCCAGCAGCCTGTTCTAGCCTCCATTGCTGCCAACTCCCTCCAAAATATTTCCACACAGTGTCGTGATCAAATGACAGAGCATTTCAGTGGCCTCATGCACATAGTACAGTCAATGGAAAATTTCAATCTGTCATCTGATGCTGCTGTAGGGCTTTTGAAAGGTAACTTGCTGTCAGTTATTTCCTTTACTTCACTCTGTTTACCTAGATGTGTGTGTGTCTCTCTCTCTCTCTTTGTTTCTGTCTGTCTCTGTCTCTCTCTGGATTGGCGAGTTTGGAGCCAAGACTTTCTGTTGTTTGCATATTCGGGTAGAACGGTCATTTATCTTCAAGCTTATGGCAAAAAAATGTCCATCTGACGTATATATTTTTGTTTACAAAATATTTTGTATGTGAGGGTAGGTAAAAACAGCCAAAAATTGTACGTTAATTACCCTAACACTGACTGAGAAGATTGGCACTGAAAACTCCTCTAGCGGTGGCTGATCGCCAATGTGGCAACACAGTCCTTTTGCTTGGCTTGAGGAACACAGTGCATTGATCGGCCAAGTGCTTTGTCACATAGGAGATGAAGGCCAGCGTCACATGTATGTTAACACGCTCACAAGTATAGTAATAGAGGGGGGGGGTGAAAACGATTCGTCATTTTTACGACTGTTTTCACAGCAATGCACATCTGAACCTAGTTTCACAACCCTCTTTACATTAATAACAATGCCAGAAACTGCCGAAAGAGTAAGAGGGCTGCTAAAAGAAGGGCAACCCGTCTGAAGCGTTTGCTTTATGTTGTTTCTTTTCATTTCTTTACTTACATTTTTTCGAAATGTAGTTTTCCCCACTAAAATTCTATCTCCTCCGTCATTTACCGACCGATTTGTATAATTTCGCACACCTCTCATTAATGTTAATAGAATGACTTCAGATTTTTTTTTATATCTTGTAAGCTTTTTGAGAGAAAAATTAATAAATTAATTAAAAATACCATTTTTGCCTATAAACGATGTATGCTATTTTCAAAAATTCATTTTTTAAAAAACTTTCCATAACATCTTTAAAAAATGACGTCATTCTTTAGGTATTGAATGGGGAAAAAACAATCTGCACAGGTTTTGAGTGATTTTATCTATATATATTTTATAACTTTACGACATATGGTTTTCATCCAGTCAGAATGGGCTCTCAAACCGCTGAACAGATAATGCTCAAATTTCAATACCACTTTTGAGTATTACCTGTGTATGTTTTAGGCATATTTTTAATTTCAAAAATAGTCTTTCTTTGAACACAATTCAAATGTGATTGCTGCGAACCCCATATTTTTCAGTAACCCACAAAGTCCGGGGGAAATCGCCGCCATTTGCCCATTGCCCCAGTCCACTGCTGAAATGCTAAAATTTTTCTAGATTGAGCTTAATTTTTTTTTCTTTTTCTTTTTCATCAGGTCAATCTCTAGATCTCTTAGTTAGTGCATATTAAAGAGTTTGCTGACTATGAAAATCCTTCCTTACTCTTAGATCTAGATCTAGAGATACTTTAGACCTACTAAATATTTTTTGGCTGAGGTTGGGCTGGATTAGAATTGTAACCTGCTCATTGAGTGGGATTAGAATAATAACCATGCTTTAATAACAACCTTGAGTGGGATGTCAGCTTTTTTATGATAACAATTACATCGTCATGCTTTAATAACAACCTGCTCATTGAGTGAGATGTCAGCTTTTTTATGATAACAATTACATCGAGTGCTCATTGATATTCAGTTTGTTCATATATAAGAGAGGGAATAGATTTTGAAAATTGGGTCAAAATCCAAGATGGCGGCCGTTTGCTTGGCAAAACTGAAGGATGCTACTAATTTTTCAATGATATAGGACGGGTATATTTTGACAGTTACTCAAATACATAGTAAAATCAAAAACCCAATCTCGAAAGCAAAAAATCACTTCAGAAGATTGCAAAAACCCATCATAATATCAGTTTTTGCACCTCACCGCCTCATGTCATTACCAAATTTGATATGCTAATAATCATTGATGGCAGTGTTGCTCATATTTATTGCAATTTAAGTTCTTCGAGGCCTTTATGGCCCATAGAGCTGAAGCTTATCCCGATGTTTCAACATGAAGCGGAATGGGTGATACAGCCGACTCTGGTTTATCACAACTCTGTTAATCGCAACTTTTCCCAAGAAATGGAATTAACAGTCACGACTCACCGCCATCTTGCCTCAGATTTTTGGTCTGCTTTTTTTCTTCTGAATTTACTTTGCTCAAAAATGCTCACATCTCTATGTTATTACCTAACAATCGTAATGATACAATAGTCTTGCACTGATTTTGGGTCTAGACAGTCATAGGCCTTGCCTAGCGATGACTCACAGCTGGGAAGTGTGGTATGTACATTCTACATGATTCTCCCAAGCTCATAAGCCAAGTGTGCAGTCGACGACCGGCCATTCAAATGAAAGCGAGTGATATCATTTATCAACATCAACAATGAACTGAGGTACTGCAGTTTGTTTCATTGACTGTGTAGTATCTGTTTAAAGGCACACAACTTTGACAAAGATGAGAATGTTCCTGATGGTCGCGTCCGTGAAACTCAGAGGGCAAAGTTATCTATGCAAAAGTTATTGCAACACACACACCTAGTCGTCAAGAAGTGAAATGACCCTAAATGTTTGGCCCACAGCAAAATCCGATTTATCTCAACTTCGGATAATCACAATAATTTTCCACCTTCGCCATGTTGCCATTAACCGGAGTCGACTAATAATTACCTCCTAGACATGTCACTAGTCCGTGGCAAATGTTTACTTCCAAGCTGTTGCTGGTACCCATTTGCACCTGGGTCGAGAGGGGAAAATACAAGTTAAGTGCCTTTCCCAAGGAAGTTACATTTTCAAAATATGAGCTATTTTCTCAGGCACAATAATCATATGTTAATAAATGTGGATGTCTATTTTTTCACTTGATTTCATATTTCCCATTTCATTTTCATGTCTAGGTACTGCAACCATACTAGCCCGCCTTCCTTTCAACAACATCTGTGATGCTCTCAGGCAGTTGTGCGCTTGTCAAATCACCCCTCTTGAGCAGGTTGGATTTTATGTGTTGTTGTTTTGGTCTCGTTTTTCATTTGATAATTGGAGAGCTTAAAATGTATGTCCAAAGATATTGAAATTATGCAGGATAAACCGCAAAGGACCAACACGTGGTTTAATCTGAAGCAAAGTTATATTTGAGGTCACAGAGACCTAAAGATGAAGGACTGGGAAAATATGAAAGGGAGCAGATGTTTTGTGTAAATGTTTACTTTCATGAATTTCATGAGTTCACTTGATTACAGTGGGTCCTTTCATGTTTTGTTTACTATTATTTATCCATTGTTTGTTGGCTTTTTGTTTTTAATGAGTATTTTCAGGTGTTGGGGGGGGGGGGACTGCTCAAGTTTGTCCTGTGTGGTTGATTTAGATTAAAGATTGTATCTTGATATAATAATTCAGTCCATCTAAGGGAGACAATTGAATTTTGATATAATAATGCAGTCCATCTAAGTGAGACAATTGTATCTTGATATAATATTAACCCTCTAAAGGCCACGTCCCTATATATAGGGCATACCTTGTTTGACTTTTTGAAAGAGCCATGGCCCTATATATAGGGCGACCTTGTTTGACTGGGAAGAGCCATGGTCCTATATAGGGCATACCTTGTTTGACTGGGAAGAGCCACGGCCCTATATATAGGGCGTACCGTGTTTATCTGGGAAGAGCCACGGCCCTATATATAGGGCATACCTTGTTTATCTGGGAAGAGCCACGGCCCTATATATAGGGCGTACTGTGATTATCTGGGAAGAGCAACGGCCCTATATATAGGGCATACTTGTTTATCTGGGAAGAGCCACGGCCCTATATATAGGGCATACTTGATTATCTGGGAAGAGCCACGGCCCTATATATAGGGCATACTGTGATTATCTGGGAAGAGCCACAGCCCTATATATAGGGCATACCTTGTTTATCTGGGAAGAGCCACGGCCCTATATATAGGGCGTACTGTGATTATCTGGGAAGAGCAACGGCCCTATATATAGGGCATAAACCCTGACCTTTTGTAATGGAAAATTCCATTGTCCTTTTAAGGTAAAATGCGTAGTAAATGCTCAAGTATATAGTGAAGTAACAGCAAATGAAAACATCGTTTATTTTAAGCTCATAGTGTCCCTAGAGGCCTTGTTAACAATTGGCGAAGTGATGCACTTTACTGAGTAGTGTTCACTGTGTAATCACCCCCTTTTGTTAAGTGCTTCATTGTTTGTCAACACAATAAAGATCATTGATCTAAGTGATCTGAATGTTGTTACACAGTTGGTGATGTAAACTGACAACAGTGGCCCTAGTTAAATATCATTCATTCATGAATCAACGAATCATAATGACCTAGATGTCAAAATGGAGTTATCAGAGGAAGAAATCCCCATTTTTCCTTCTTAGTCTAAAGACAAATAACCAATGAGCTATATTTATGTCTAATATCAAAATATTAATGCCTCATGTTATCAGCTTTCAGAAAATGTATGGTTTTATATGTCTAGTATCACTTATATAACAGTTATACAGCCCTTTTTCTACCCTAGTCAAAATCTTGGCTTTTCCCTTTGCCACACACTAATTTTTCCACTCAAGCGGCTGTGGCAATCCCACATCCCAGGAGGTCACTTCCAGTGAAATGGGGATCGCTACTAGGGTTAAGGCAGTCCATCTAAGTGAGACAATTGAATCTTGATGCAGTCCATCTAAGGGAAACAATTGAATCTTGATATGATAATGCAGTCTATCTAAGTGAGACAATTGAATCTTGATATAATAATGCAGTCTATCTAAGTGAGACAATTGAATCTTGATATGATAATGCAGTCTATCTAAGTGAGACAATTGAATCTTGATATGATAATGCAGTCTATCTAAGTGAGACAATTGAATCTTGATATGATAATGCAGTTCAGCTACGTGAGACAATTAAATCTACTCTTTCTTAGATATTTCATTTCAGCTGCTTGTACTCTACTGTACTCTCTACTGGTCCAGGTTTCACTGCCATAGAGAAGAGTAGGACAATCAACTGTGTTGTATACTGCCATTTTGGTTTTTGTTGACAATTCTTGTTTACCTATAAATGCCTTTCCTAGATGGTTATATATTGTCATTGCCTTTTGGATTCTCTGGGCAATTTCTTCAATTAGATTTCCCTCTGAGTTAATCATTACTCTTAGGTAATTGTAGCTTTGAACTTGTTCAAAATTCTCCTGCCCAATTTAATATTTTGTGTTTTAGCTTCCCTAGTTACTAGCATTGTTTTGGTTTTCTTTGCATTGACTCTCATTCCTCTTTTATTTAATTCATTATTCATCATGTTGGTATTCGACTGAAGGTCCCTTTCTGATTTTCCAAACAGAACTAAATCATCAGCAAATGAAAGCATTGCTACATTTACTGGTTTGAGCTTCCACATACCTATATTCACTTTCTTCATTTTTGAGGATGCCTTTGCAACTGAATCCATAAATGTGATAAACAAAAGAGGGCATAGGACACAACCCTGTCTTACTCCTATATCAATAAAACACAGGTGCAAGTCAATGTTTCTCTCAAGGAATTTTCTATTATTTGTCTAATTGTAAATATGTGGCCTTGTACACTTCTTCCTGTTCTAAATCCACTCTGGTATTCTGCAATCTGATTCTCTACTCTTTTCCTTAGTTTCATTGCATCCTGGCATACACTTTTCGTGGTATGCTAAATAGTGATATCCCTCTATAGTTTGAACATTCTATAGTTGATCCTTATTGTGTGTTGGTATTACCGTTCTTTTTTCCAGTCATCTGACACCTATTTTGACTTCCATCCTTGTTGATATATTGCATGTAGTAGTTTGTCTGCCTCTCTCCCTTGGTTTTTTATAATTTCTGGATAAACTTGATTTGCTACTGGGGCCTTTCCTAATTTCACTTTTCTTATAGCTGTTTAGAGTTCTTCCATTTGAGATATCTACATCTTCAGCTGTCTCATCTGGATGGTTTGTTACTCTTGCTAATTGATCTGTACTCCTTGTTTCAAGGTGATGTCCTGAAGGGGTTATGTAATTGTTGAAAATATTTTCTCTACGTTTTCATGATTTCTTTCATTATTTCTCCTTTGGAATTCTTAATTTGTCGTATTGGACATGCTTTGGTCTTTCTTATGCTCTTCATTACTCCCCAGAACAGCTTTTGATTTCCTTAATAGCTTTCTTGAAGTCTTTGCCCTGTTTTGCTTCCTTCACTTCCTCTTTGGCGATAGTTCTTTTTACTCACGTAATTTACCCTATCCTGTGGTCTCTTTGTTTGCAAGTATTTCTTCCAGGCATCCTTCTTTTCTTTGATCTTAGTCTTGACATTCTCATTCCACCATGCTGTTCTTTTCCTATCTCCTGTAATTTGTTTCCTATCACAGACCTCTTCAGTACAACTGAGGAGTGTTTCTTTATTCATTTGCCACTTTTCGTCTATTGTGCTATCATTCAGATCCATCTGCCTTTCACGGATAAATCTGTTTATCCTAGATTGTTATACCTGTTTTACTATTGGTTTATTTAGTTCTTCTATTTTGAGTTTAGTAGCTTTCTTCTATTCCCTTTTCTGTTTGTTTTCTTCTATCAGTACTCTCATTTTGGCATTCACTAGGTGATGAATATTCTGCGAGTTGTGGGACACACGGATTGGGGTGCTGACCAAGTGACCCTATTGAAATTATATTTAAAGCATTGGTCCGGTCGAAGCTGGACTATGGCTCTATTGTTTATGGATCCACCCCCAAACATGTATTAAAAATGCTAGACCCCATTCACCATCAGGGTCTTCATATAGCCTTAAGCGCCTTCCGAACTTCACCCGTAAAGAGCCTATATGTAGAATCCGGTGAACCATCTTTACATTACCAACGCCTAAAACAGTCAATGAACTACTATTTGAAATTAAAGTCGCTACTCCAAAACACTGCCTACAAAAAAACGTATTTGAATCTTCCCCACCTGTGATATTTGAGACATCCAAAACTAACCCACCTTTCGGCGTTCGAATTCTCCCCCCATATATTACATAAATTACCAGGAAATAAATAATAGTAACTTTCGAATTCCCTCACCTTGGACCAAAACCCATATAAATTTAGATTTTTCATTGTCCAAAGTTTCAAAGGACAAACGAGCCCGCTCGTTTTTCAACAGGAATTTTTACAGATGAGGGATAATCTCCCTGACAGTATTCATATTTACACAGATGGCTTGAAAGAGAGTGAAAATGCAAGTGCTGCCATCTATTACCCGGATCATCCGGAATCCTCGAAGAATGTGCGTCTGAAAGATATTACTTCTATTGTCAATGCAGAATTGCACACCATTCTTTTAACTTTGAGTGAACTAAAAAAGCCATCGAGGAGTTCTAATAATTTTATGATCTGGACGGATAGTTTGTCTGCCCTTCAGGGTCTGAGAACTATAGATAGCACAAATCAAGTGATAATACTGATTCAACATGTTCTAAAAGACCTTGTTGGAAGACACATTATGTTTGGATACCGGGCATGTTGGCATCAATGGAAATGAAAGTGCCGACAAGTTGGCAAAAGAGGCACGCTCCAAAGATATCAGCCCTGGTTCCTTACTTGATTATGCAGACTTGAAACTCTTGGTAAATAATTACATCAACGAAACTTGGCAGGAGGAGTGGGACCAAGAAGTTAATAACAAGCTTTGTGAAATTGTCCCAAAAATGACAGAAAGGCCAAATGTAAAAGTAAGACATAGAAAAGAAGAGAACGTTTTACGTCACTTACATATTGGTCATTCGTGACTCACAGAATCAGTTTGGTTTTGGATAAGCACTGTACCCTAAGTAGATGGTGGGGCTGCCACATTGAAGACCCTACCAGGCCTTGTTATTTTCTGTCAGGTTTGCCCAAAACCAGCCTGTAAGGCAGCAGGTTGTTTTCCGTCAGGGTTAACTCCCTTAGCCTTTGGCCAGTCAAGACCTGCCTGCAAGGCAGCAGTAGATTTGTGGAGGGCGGGGCCACTTTGTCCCCGTACAGGTTCTTACCTGTCCACTGCTCAGATGTTATTTACGTTATTAAAATTTTACTTTAAAATTCTGTGAGCTATCTGCATGTGCAGTTCACAGGGGGCTACTGGTAAATCCTACTTCTTTCCTTTCACCCTGAGATGACTGCATATGGTGGATTGGGTGAATTCCAATAAAATAAAGATATCTGCTTTGACATGTTTAGCCTAGTATGCTCTTTTTTTTTTAAATAGACACCTAACAACCCTTCTTGAATTCCAATCTTCAAACAGTCTTGATCACACTCACTGTTCACTGCTAGAAGTTGTATTCATTTTTTTTTTTCTCCTCTTTTAAATCATCCCAGCTACTTAATGAGGAGAGTGGTCCGATCAAACAAGGAGCCCCCAATGACCCCACAAAATGGCTGGACAGACTAGCGGCAATATTCAGGTTGGCATCACTAGTTATTGTTACAATGTGTTTGGGGGGGGGGGGGTCCTGAGGGAGACATTTTTACCACAAATCGGATAAATCTTGCTTTTTGACAGTGTTATGCGATCTACTTTTTTATTTATTATCCGATTGCCCCCAAATTTGATATATAACATCTATAACGCAAAACAAAATTTCAGCCAGTAACGATTTTTGATGTCTTCAAATTTTTGCAGAAGGAATTTTTTTGTCATTAAATTTGACAAAAATTGAAAAGTTGCTAATATGCATTTTCAAAAAATTCATAAAATCCAATAAAGCTACTGGGTGCGGCTAGATATCATGAACTGAGTAACATGTGTGTAAAGTTATAGCCAAGGTTGTTCATAACTGAAAAAGCCTATTTGAAATGAAGTTGTAGGTATTTTTGCAATGAAAATCCAAGATGGGGGCGTTCCCATGGCAACCATTAGATAAACTTTTTAAAAATATTGTTGTCAGCTGGTTTAGACATGCCGAGTACAATGGTAGTGGTTAAAATTGTCTATATCAAATAAAAATTTTTAAACATGTGAAGTCTAAATACACATCTTTGATAGAATCATTGGAAAGTTGTGATCTATTGCTTAGCTTGGAAAATGCAGTGCTGGACAGTATAGAGTGTTGAATGTATTCAACTAAACTTACAGTTTACATGATATTATATTAGTTGCTACTCCTTTTAAGACAGTACACATTATTAATGAGATGCCATATGTTCAATCGGTAGAGTGTTGCTCTTCCACCCAGGTGGTCCGAGTTCAATCCTCACTCCGGGCAATTTTTTCTGTTCCTTCTGTTGACCCAGCATCGAGATGGACTAGTAGGTCTATTCAGCCTCTACCACTGATTACTCTATAATCAACTCTGAGTATGAGACATACTTCTACACGTTATCAGTATAATCAAATGAAGAAGAAAGATTTGAATATTGAAAGTGAGAAATTAGTTTAAACTCACCGTGAAATTCAGTTCTAGTGAAACTTGAGATTGTTTTTCTCCAGGTACACAAACCCACCAGTAACCAACGGCCAAGCCCACCCCTGTCATCCAGTTATTATGGAAGTGAGTTTTGTTATCATTGTCAATTTTGATACCACCTATAATAGAACGCTGGTTCTGTCACTAGAGTGTCTGACCCCCAGTCTGAAGACACGACATCAGTGCTGGCAGAGTGTTTGTAGCACTCCTGCGACAAGTAGATAGCTAGGTCTTTTCAGACTTAACGAAAGTAAAGGTCAATGTGGAAAGCATTTACAAACCACCACATTATGCTGTATGCTTAGAAAAATAGGGATTCTATCTCTGATTACCCTGTACCCAATATTGAGTATGGACCTGGCTTTACTTACTAATGTAGAGAAACACTTGCGCAAGTTGTTGAATCATTTTTCTTGTTCTTTATCTTTGTTGATTTATTTGCTCAAATTTTTTGTTGTTTCTGTTTGGGTTTTTTTTCACTTGTTTATTTCTCATTTCACTACCTTCTCCTCTCCTAGCTTTAACTAAAATGCACTTTGAAGAGAAAAAAAGTCGGTCAGACCTGCAAACTGCCTTTCCTTCTTTTACATCTGTCTTCATTTTATGCCTCTTAATCCATCCTGGGATCACCAATGAAATAAACATACAAATGCTGGTCCAAATGTTATTCATTTGTCAGAGCTGGCCTGATGGATGAAGACCTAAGGGCTGGGGTATTTTTTTATTTGAATTCTTTCATTTGCATGATACAAAAGATGTGAAGAAGATCAATGATAATTATGCTTTAATCAGAAGAAATATCTTTAAGATAAATTTGGTCTACGAATCTTTTCACTATTCTCAAGGTGTGGCCAGTTCTATCCAAAGCCTGTGAGAAGTACCAGGCTGACGTGCGGATCATTGAAAGGTGTTGTCGCTGTATCCGCTTTGCCATCCGTTGTCTAGGGAAAAGCTCGGCTACTCTTCTTTCTCCTCTAGTCACACAGGTAGGATGATGGCAACGTGGCGACCATTGTTTGTGCAAGTTGATAAAAGTCTTTCATTTTCTCTTATGATGGTCATGTGTCTTTAATGATCTTCTTATGCTCCTTTTAGACAACTTAGATCCTTTGATTCAAATCTGCTTCCTACAACAAAATTGAAAAGATTTGGTGATAGATATTTTTTTACATGGAACCCATTGTTTGGAATTCACTCTCGGTGTCGGTTAGGCTCACAAATTGTGTAGCAACATTTAAAAAGCGTTGTAAAGTAACTCTTAGACATGCTTCCCTTTGTTTTATAATTAATATTGTTAGTATCATGACATTGTTAAACCAGACTTTTCTGGCTCTAGTTGTAAAAAAAGATAAACAACAATCACTAACAACTCTACCAAAACAGACATGACGCTCTCCTATGATTTCCTTTTCTGTATTTCTTTCTGACTTTACACTGTGTCATGTTTACTTAAGTGTGTAGATTTTACTCGTTTATCATTGTCTGATGGAAGGTTATGCCTCAAACGTCACATGTCTGTTCCGTCTTATTTGGTGATGTTCTTACTTATGACCATTTCTGGTGGGCAATTAGCAGGGCCTGCTGATACGTCCTCCTTTCTTCCTTTAATTCTTTCACTTTTCTTTCATTCTTAATTCACCGTGAGATCTCGGCTTATGGTGGACTGGGCAAGTTTCAATGAATTGAATCGAATATGGTCGGTTATCAGTTTTGACTCCACTGTGTTGTGTTTGACCTTAGTTGCATTCGTTTGACTATAATAATGCATGTCATGCGTTTACTTTTCTCTCTACTCTCAGATGGTCAGCCTGTACCAGGTACACCAGCACTCATGTTTCCTGTACCTTGGCAGTATCTTGGTGGACGAATACGGAGGCGAGTCAGGCTGTGTGCCAGGCTTGTTGGACATGCTGCAGGTAGAAAGGGAGGGAGGTAACCACAACCTTGTGTGGTGTATGGCAGTGACGTGTAATGGGGGGGGGGGGGGGTAGCAGTCATGTCTTTCGGTTTGGGATCACAGGAGGAGGAATGACGGCAGACATGTTCATGTTCATTGGATATCTTACTGCTCTTACTTATTACATGTGGAAAGTTGATGGGAGATGCTGGTAGGTCCTACGTTTTTACTTTTTTCCTCTTTCGCTCATCTTTTGTCTTACTGTTACTTCTTCTCAATTCACCCTGAGATCACCATATATGATGGATGTGGTGAATTCCCATTAAACAAATAAATTCTCTTACTTGTTTTATATTCAGTAGTCACCACCAAAAAAACTCCATTTAAACTAGGGCACATTTTCAGATACGTTTTATTTAGATGAAACACTTTTTCAAAGCCCTAATGTTACCCTTGCAGATGTATACAAGACCTTGACTCAATTCCAAAAGGCATGCTCCTGTCATCATGAAAGGAGTCGTTATTTAAGGGCAAGGTTTTATTGAGGTCTGGCTGCTGCCAGTTTACACAATTTCAAAGCCAATACATATGAACAAGTAATGGAACATAGCGGTAACGTGGACTATGAATCTGGAGATCTGAAGCTTTGCTTTGTACTTTAACACCAGTGTGGGTGTTGATCAGCAACGAAAATGATTTCTTTCATTCTTGCTTTCTTTATCAGTTCCCATTCTACCTTTCGGTGTATGGGTTCAGATGCCCGAGATGATCTTTCTCCAGGGTGTCCTGTCCTGACATTTCCTGTTTCCTTCCAAAAAAGTTAAATTTCTATGCTTCAATGCCTCTATTATATCTCCTTCCCACTTTCTCTGAGGCCTGCCTTTTGGTCTTTTACCTTGGGCTTTAGCAATGTATACTGATTTAGCTGTTCTATTGTCATTCATTCTGTTTACATGCCCAAACCGTCTCAATTGATTTGTTTCTACCTTAGTTTTTATGCCATAGGCTTTGGTTTGATCTCTTATTGTTGTGTGTCTGATTTTGTCTCTTTTAGTTTTCGCTACTACTATTCTTAGATATTTTATTTCAGCTGCCTGTACTCTTACTGTATTCTCTACTGTCTAAAGTCCCAAGTTTCACTGCCATAGAGGAGAGTAAGACAATAAACTGTATTGTATACTGCCATTTTGATTTTTGTTGACAATTCTTGCTTACCTACAAATGCCTTTCCTAGATGGTTATATATTGCACTTGCCTTTTGGATTCTCTGCCTGATTTCTTCTCTTAGTTTTCCCTCTGAGTTAATCATTACTCCTAGGTAATTGTAGCTTTGAACTTGTTCTAAATTCGCCCTGTCCAGTTTAAGATTTTGTGTTTTAGCTTCCCTAGTTACTAGCATTGTTTTGGTTTTCTTTGCATTTACTCTCATTCCTCTTTCATTTAGTTCATTGTTCATAATGTTGATATTCGACTGAAGATCATTTTTTGATTTTCCAAACAACTAAATCATCAGCAAATGAAAGCATTGCTACATTTACTGGTTTGAGCTTCCCCATACCTACATTCATTTTCTTCATTTTTGAGGATGCCTTTGCAACCGAATCCATAAATGTGATAAACAAAAGAGGACTTAGAATACAACCCTGTCTTACTCCTGTATCTACATCAAATTCTGCAGATAGGTTTCCAGCTACTCTCAATGCACATGTTGGTTTATTGTAAAAACTTTTAATGGCTTTTATAAAATTTTGCTTTACATTGTGTTCTTTTATGGAATGCCATAGTTTGTCCCTCCTCACAGTATCAAATGCCTTTTCTAAGTCAATAAAATACAGGTGCAAGTCAATGTTCCTCTCAAGGAATTTTTCTATTATTTGTCTAATTGTAAATATGTGGTCTTGTACACTTCTTCCTGGTCTAAATCCACTCTGATGCTCTTCAATCTGATCCTCTACTCTTTTCCTTAGTCTCATTTCCAGTATCCTGGCATATACTTTTCTGGAACGCGAAGTAGTGATATGATGCTGTATCAATTTTGTCTACACGTATTGTGTCTTCTGTCAATTAATAACCCAATGACCAGTCTGCGTTCCTATACATCTAAGTCAGAACAGTAGTAGAACATTATTCTTTTTTCTGTTTCAAAGTAAATCCATCGGTCTGCCTCAGTAGATTTCAGATCTATACTCTTTCCGACAGATATTCTTCTTTGCTTTCACTCTTTCACATGTTTTTCATTTTGCTGCTTCCTTTTATTTCACCTTGAGATCACCACATATATGGTGGACAGGGTACGTTGTAATGAATCAAATGATTCCTATATGAATCCACCCATTTCACTATCACTTGTAATGCATTCGATACCTAATTCTATACAGGCTTTCTGTGGACCGACCTTTAAGATCCTAGAAGAACACCACGGTTTGAGGAATCATCCCGACACCGTAGACGACTTGTTCAGGTTATGCTGGAGGTAAGCAGCTACTTGAATCACTCCTGTTTGTGCAGTAAATCGTAAACAAATGTTTTAGGAACCCATTGGGTATTCTTTGGCAGTGGAGACAGAGATGAGAAGTCACAATTATTGTTGCTTGAGATAGACAGTTCTGGAGGAACAATGGGTGATGTATACACCATGCTGTGATAACAACCCGGAATGGGGGGTGGGGGGGGGGGGTCCTAAGGAACAATGGGTGCTGTATATTATTTATATTTCATGCAGTGATTTAAAAAAAGGGGGGGGGGGCACATTGTTGGATCTGATATTTTGTTGAGAAGGGGATTACCTACAAGGAACAATGGGTGATGTATATATCCTGCAGTTATTTTTTTTTTGGGGGGGGGGGGGATAGACAGTTCTGGAGGATTACCTCAAAGGAACGGTTGGTGTAAATCATGCAGTAATATTATTTTTTTTGGGGGGGGGGGGGGGGGGGGGCGTGTTATTGGATGGATCTGATATTTTGTTGAGAATTGGAGCGTGTGACATTTTTTGTCTTTTCTGATTTCTACAAGGCATTATAAAAATGACAGTCCATGCAATCTTTTCATATGGATATGACATTGAAAGATTTTAAAGCCCCATAGGAACATATTTAAGGAGCATAGTTAGCTCGGTTGGTAGCACACTTTCTTTTCATGGCGAGGCTTTGGATGCTGACCCAGAGGTCACGGGTTCGATGCCCATGGTGGCCAGGATGTTTTTCTGTCTATTTGTCTTGTCTATGTTCTTATGAGGCTTTAATTTTATTCAACGTCATTTCCTTCACTTTCGACATGCCCCATGCCAAAATTGTTTGTCTTTGTTTTCATATGGTAATTTATTGTTGTTGTGTGTACTAGGTTCATTCAGCGTGCGCCCGTAGCCTTCCTGTCCAGTGCCATGGCCAAGCCACTCATGTGCTGTGCAATTGCTGCCTGTTCTCTAGACCACAAGGATGCCAACGCTTCCGTTACCAAGTTTCTCACAGATTTGATCAAGTGCATGAGGGACAAACAGGTAAGGCATCAAGTCACAGACCAGTGGTTGGTTGACAGAAGGCATGACATTTTTGTGTGTGTGGTCACTAGTTCCTATTTCTTTACTTGCACCTCTTTAACATTGCTGTTTCCTTTTAGATTCACCCTGCGATCACTGCACTGTAAGTGCAATCGGTGTATAGAGTAAAAGTGAAGCACTTGAAGCGTAATATTTATATTTTTGTGCAAATCTTTCCATGCAGCGAGTAGTGCAGATTGCATGAAGGATACTGATATATTTTAGCACAACAAAAATTTCATATTCATGGAATCGTGATTTTGACGAGACATTCTGCTTTTGATAATGTCATTCCCAAAATATGATGTATGTGTGCTTCAACAAGCTTGAAGATCAATGTTGTACTAATAGTTGTTTTTTTTTTTTTAGAGTTCAGTTAACCAAGATTGGAATTTTTGGTGTTACGGTTCAAACCCTGGACTTAAGGTTTGCAAAGTGACAACTTAGGATTAGCGTTGAGCTTGAGAAATAATAGCAGAGTCTGAGCTAAATATAGTTTCATAGTCTTTTGTAACCTGCAGAGTGATGACCGTTAAATACAGAATGCCGCTTTTAGTAAAACAAAATCTGGAATCTAGTCACACGTTATTGTAAATGGCATTGTGTTCTTTACTTGTTTTTCAGGACAGGGAAGATTTTGAGCAGCGGCAAATTCTGGTTAAGAAATTGTTAACGGATCACGGCCAGTCTCTGGTCATTGCCCTCATCAACGCTTGCCTCTTCAGCCTTCCCACGTTTATGTCTGTTGACATCAGTGATGTTCTCTACGAGCTCATTTGCATAGATCGACCGGTGAGAGAATAATTTTAATTTCTGTCATTTCTTTCCTGTTAGTAAGGGGGGGGGGGTCTTTTTGTTATTAAAGATGATTTATACCATTCTGTGTTAATGCTTCCAATTTTGATCAATTTCATATACGATTTTATTTTGAAAAGGGTCAACTCAAAGCGTAATTCACATTTGTCCAGCAATACTTGTATACATTTCAATTTACTTAAGAAATACGAAAAAGAAAATATTCTTGCTTATTATTGAACGGATGACAGGTTAAAGTAATGGAAGTGTTGAGTGAAGTATACGGGTCCAAGCAAAATACTTGTAGACATGGAGATCATAGAAGACGTGATTACATGCAAATTATTGAAAATTGTACATTTACGTGATATCCAGTTTAATTGTAGGATTTTTTATTAGACATTCAAACCTCGTTATACAGTCTGACTCTGGCAAATCACGGCATGAAGGGCGCTATGGACACAGTACAAAGGGTCATTTCATCATTTGATGACTAAGATAGTATGTCTGTTGCAATATTTTTTATGTAGATAACGTTTACCTCCAAATTTCATGGACTTGGGACCGTCATGAACGTTCTCGTCTGTGTCAAAGTTGTATGCCTTCAAACAGATACTACATATCATGCAAAGCTTATTGTTTACGTTGAGCTAGCTGTGCAGTAAACTACGTGTGCAGT